>JARKHS020028793.1:47500-159740 GCA_030143305.2 Amblyomma americanum
TTAACCACTATACTCTGCATAATAGGAATGTTCTTGCCATTTTCTCGCCCAGGTTGCTAACCTAGAAAAACGTGAAAATTGCTTTCATTATTGATAGTGCATGTTATCCACCTGTTGCCACAATTAACGCACCAAATTTGTTACAGATCAGAAGTTTATTTAAAAAGGAAACGTAAGCACTCCGATTTACCAGTCCTAAGACGAACGAGCAGCGGAAGCTTTTAAGTACTGTCATTAGGAAAGTAATTTTTGTTGTTTCCGGAGCGAATTAATTTTCTCAAACCGTTCTCTTTCTGGCAGCGCCGCCTCCTTACAGCCTAGTGCTTTATACGAAATCCCATTTCACTGGCACTGCAAACGATGGCTCTGCTGAGAGATCCGCGAAATGATAAATCCTAATAAATTGCGCTCTCTGTTTCTCTAATTAGCAGTCACATGTAAGCGAACTGCTTTTCGGCCTTTCTGCTTCTTCCAGAGAACGCAGACTATGCGTGTAGAAAGAAACTCGTAATGCTTAGAAGACGAATGCTAGGCTGCGGATTTCACGAAACAGCGAGTGTACGTCTCTGCAGAAGCGATAATTAAAGCCAAGAAAAATGTGCCTGCAATTAGAGAGCTTCAGCGGAAGCCTTAAATCGAAGCACTCGTGAAATACGCGTGGCAATAAGAAATCCTCAAGCTGCACAGATTGCTTCTTTGATTTCGGCACGCACTGAAGCCATGGTAGCGTGCTGCGGCTGATAAAAATTTATAGCGAACTAAGACCAGAAAGCGTAAAGCAAACAACCAGGTAGAAACTTCGTAAGCTAAATGGCGTGAAGAGTACTATTCTAATTGAAGCTCATTCGTAAAGAAAACTCGTTGTATAGAACAAGACCAGCTTTGTGAGTAATTTAAGGCTGTAGGGACAGATAGTGGTGCCCTGTCCAGCCCCTAAGCGGAGAGTTGAAAGATACTAGATCTTTCTGCAGACCTCTTCTGCATGATTTGCGACGGAAATATAATTCAAAGAGCTGAGCCATGTCTGCGACCGTCTGCGTACGAAACCAATCAAATTCGAGAGCGACCCTACAGATGTATCCTGCGAGATATGGCGCCTAGGTTCGCGTTCCTTTGAATGAGGACGGCGGCGACTAACACCTGAAAGTGAATGCTGTCGCGCCGACCTGTAGTGGAAATTTCTCGGTAACGCCTTTCTCTTTGGCCTGTATTCAAGGGAACTACTAGTCATCGTTAAGTTGTGCTCAGCATGAGGAAATAATAATGAGAATTGAAGACGTGCGTGTATGCGTTCGGTGATAGGTGCACAGTAGCATAGCGTTAGAAATGTTTTAAATGTAAACTGAATTTCATAGAAGCGATATAACAGCAGAAGAGGTGAGAAAACGGAAAAGCAGGACACAACCTGATAGCCTGCTCAGCACTCAAACGCACATGACAGCGATATGTTTAGAAGCATGCAGATCAATGAACACAGAAGGAGCTGAAACAACCACCGACATCATAGGAGCCCAAAACACGAAGAAAACGGTGCTGCATGTAATAACTGTCATGTTCATTAGTGCAGAAATTATGATTATCCGCAGAATAATTCACCCTTGCATTTCTTCTCTTCAGTTATATCTGAGCGTAGCTAAAAAAAAACGACATAAATGTGCATCTGTCGCGATGTAAGGAGACATGCCCAGTAACTTAAAATGTTCGAAGTCAGCAAAATTTTAAAATGTGTTAAAGGGATATCTCGCTTGCTTTCGCGTAAAGCCTGTTCTACAATTTTTATACTTTATTTTTTTTCTTGCCACTGATTGGAGGACGGGTGCAATTACTTTACTCATTTAGAGTTCTTCGCCGTTGTTTAAAAGGAAATTTCTTGTATGGATTAGCCATTTAGTCAGAGTATGAGATATCGTGGAAATCCTTCGTAAGTTGTGTCCTGTAAATGGGAAACCTCTACGATGGTTTTTGATTTCCTTTTACTCTACAGGCCATGAATACCCTGCGCCTACCCTGCGCTTTTCGACAGAAGCGGAAATAGAGACGACCTGCAAAGTACAACTGCCAAACTGGATCACAAATTTTTTAGGCAGTTTTTGTGCCAGTGTTGAGCGCGTCCCTTGTCACGCTCTCCTAAATATTTCCAGCGTCACATGTTACTAAAGTAGATATTTTGACACCGGCCTTTGATATTACCCATTCACAGCAAAACCACAGTCATTTAAGAAAGTTTTAGTTAGTTTAGTTGTGTTCAGTATATTCTCGAATGATTAGTTGCTTCTGGTCTCTATGGAGTTCTTCATCTGCCATTTTTTTAACGAGAAGAGACGCAGTTTCAAGTGTGACAAATACAAAATGCTTCTGTGTTGAGTCTAAAAATGCTGGTTAATCTTCTTTTTCCCTCTGGATAAACAAACTCAGTGTTGCAAGCGTTTCCGCAACCGCCTGATACGTGCGCTGCTTATGACTGCATTTCTTTTAAGCTAATGATTGCCCATATACGCATTTAAATTTTTGTGTGTGAGTGTTTCAGGAAATAAATGGCAGCGAAGAGGTATCGACGAAATATACGCGTTGTCAGTGTGCTTACCTTGGACGGTGAGTTGAATGTTAGTTGAATCTTCACCGAAATCGTTAGCTGCTTGGCACGTGAAGACTGCGTTGTCTGATCTCTGCACTTGCTGAATACTTATCTTTGAAACCGTTACTTCAGCAATTCGGTCTTCGAACCGGGAGTACCTGCAAAACATGGCCACTACGGTCTCAATAGAGAAGAAACTTTAAATGCAGCAAGTATTTAACAGAAACTTCCAGAAAGGGTTGAATATCACAATATTTTTTTCTAAATGCACTAGACTGAAGAAATGATTTTGCTCTGCGTTGTTCAAATGACAAAAACAAAAAGCTCGCATTTTAATACATAAAAAAATGAGCATTTACATGCAAAACGTTTAATTTTATTCTGCTTTTTAGTCGTTAAGCCGCACGTTTACATTCGTCGGACTTTCTTGGCAATCGTTTTTAATTTTTAAAATAGCTTTTTTCGGCCAACTCCTATGTTTTTATATACTACAAATGTCTTTATTTTCATCGTATTGATAGCGAATTCTGGTTGCAAAACTGCTCCGGCAATTTATTTGCATTCGCTACGCTACACCAATCTTAAGTAGAAAAATTTCATCACAAGGCAGGCACATTGAGCATTTGAAAAAAACTGAAGAGCTTTGCGAGAGTAAACATACTTAATCTTCCCCTCTGCTGACCTTCATTCCAGAACAACTATCAAAGCCATCAACTGGGGCGCCTACCACCGACTACTTTCCTTTTCTGCCGCTACTAATGGCACAAATTGACCATTGACGTCTGAAACCAATCTCACAAAACATCATCTACCGCCCTGCTCTCCCAAAGACTGACGATATGCAGCGTTTGGCGATGGTTTGTCCGGAGAGTTTGCGTACCCGGCTGGATGCCTCGTTTTAGTTGACGCGCCGAATATTGCAGGCTGACCTGGAGTTATCAACCAGTAGGAACACCTGCTACTACTAATTCTTTCGCACACAAACTTTTGGCGAAGATATTCTGCCCAGTGCCTTAACAATCACCAATATCAAGCATAAGAGTAAATTTGAAGAAATACTTTTGTCGTGCCTGCGGATAAAACGAAGCGTAAGGTGTACGGTAAAAAATCCACTCTGCACTTGATAGCGAGAAAGTACCCATTTAAGTTGGGTTGTTGTTTTGCTAGCACCGGCTCTTCACGACTTCAGAAAAAGACAGCGACGCACACACACGCGTGCCCGATCAATATTTACAAAAATGTGGACCTTGCAAGATTTTGCATATTCTCCTTTCAAAAGCATACCACTGCTCAGCAAAAGTTAACTTAAGCAACTGAAATTTACAGTAGATAGATCTCCTTAAAACATATATAAATCATCGAAATCAAGTTTTGTATATCATACCACGTAAGAAACATTAGTTGCATCGAAGCTCTGGACAACGTACATCAATGCTTTCTTTTGGTGCGCTCAAAGTATCATAGAATGCAAAGTCAAGTTCTGGCGTGTCTAAGTAGAAATGCAAAAATGATTTACAATGTAAAAATAACCGCCGTAAAAATAACTTTTACCAAATTTTAAGCCACACGGTTTAAAAAAAAAACTATAAAAACTCAAGAATTCAAATGCAGTTTATCATTGCAGCAATACTTAAATATCAATAATTTTTTTGTAATAAAAGCAGCTACGTGATAAATGGCATAGCGAGATTTTAAGGGGACTTAAGCTTGACAGCACTTTGCATAAAGGTCTCTCTGTACGCATCAGCAATTAGAACTTTTTTGTGACGACCAAGAGGTATATGTTAGGATGAAAAATATTTAGGATGGTAACTGGTATAAAAATCGATTTATGTAGCCCTGCCTGAGCGTAGGAAGAGAATTCAAAATAAGCAAAAACAATCGCTGGCCTAAAGCTACGATTAAACGTTGTGTAACAGAAAATTTACCCACATAAATACAGCCAACAGGAAACAGTCACTATGGCCTGAGAAATTTGGGACCTCAAGAGGCTAAGAGCTTGACTGTGCCCCTTATGGCTCTTTCTAAAATTTTTCTGTCTTTTAATTTGCGTAATTACTGAGCAAGGCAATATTTCTCAAGACATGTTTTACTTTTCTAAAGTCTCCATTCTGAATGGCGCGAACATGGTTCAGTTCAGTAACGGGAACGAATTTCATAGGTTTGGACATGACTGCAGAGCGTCATCTCCTTTCGCTCAGGCTAGACAAATGGTTTGTTTCGGCAGTGCTCGCTTAGAACCAGATAAGGGACGACTGCTTGGCTCTCTACAATATGTGAACATTGAAATTATAATAAAAAACAAGACCCTGTTTGTATGCTCCCAATTTTTTGCAACAAATGTGCCCGGGCATTAATAAGCTTTAACATGGGTCTCTCAAGGCCTTGCTTTTCTCACTAATAAATTCTTGAAACCACCTCGCAAATTAAGACATTTATACTTTGACTGCTGGCTGTAGCAAAGAGTAGTTACTGTCGCTCCTTGGCGGCCAACATTAGGCAATTCCTTTAGGCGAACAACATTTCTCACCTCTGCTCCTTGAGAACGTTCAGTGGCAGGTTGTTTCTGAGCCAGTGGAATCGGATCGGTGGGTCACCGTTTGCAGGGCACAATAGCTCAGTGTTTTCGCCCCTCCTCACCGACACCGTCGTGAACTTCTCGGCAAACCGAGGAGCGCCTGACCCATGAATAGAATATGGGGAACAAGTGAAGACAGGGGGAAAGTGGGTTTGCGGGTAAAAAAGGCCAACAAATCCTCATTAGAAAGCAAAATGTTTCTCTGTGACTCATCACATAAAAAAAGGGATTTTAATTCACAAAACTGACAATGACAGGTCTCCATCAGCAGCTGTAACACTGCCATTGAAGCGAATGTGCCCCCTATCGATTGCAGTGGAAGGTGCACCAGGAAGCTTTAAGGGGTTCAATGCGCGAACTCACAGAGCACAAAGAAAAGCGTCTGGAAACACTTCAGGAAATGAACCAATTTCCTTGAGCAGGAAAGAAGCATGTACTAGCGCGAACATTCCGTCATTTACACATTCGATAATCTGCATAACAGAGTCATCCTGGAGCTCTTTTTCTTTTCGCATTAGCGTACATTGGAATCGCCGGGACGTGCCTTTAACTGGCGCCGATTTATTTTCAAGCTCTTGATCAAAATTTCACGCTGCGATCTAAACGATAAGGATTTTCTTTGAAGCACATTTTTTATTGCATGCCCTGAGCGTTATTTTATCCTCATGTACCTCTTTTTTGGTCTTGTATATGGCTCTTGTTTCCTAGTTATTAGTGCAAACCTGTAAACCCCTTTCGCTTTCCAGCGCTGAATGAATAGCTTGAGTTATTAGTCAGTTTTCGAAGGAGGGTTTGTAATCCTATCTTTCCTTGTAAAACATAATTTGTTTATTGCTTACCTGGTACGTTGTTGCTAAGAGGCTAGCAGTGTTACAAATAAAAATTTAAAACAAGTGTCTTAGATAGCAACACTAAGTAATGACGGGTGTTTTGCCAAAGTACCACGGCGACTATATGTGAAGAAAATGTCCATGCTGAAGCCAGAAATATTTATTTCTCATTAATTTTTTGCCGTCCATTATGACACCTACCGGCGATCGTAATGCACATGAGGCTATCTCCCCTTCACCTGACATAAAAGAGCGCATGAACAAATGATAGAAACGACGATGTACGAGAACAAAGAACCCGTCTCTCTCTTCCTTCTTTACTGAAACCACCATATCCGATGCGATAAAAAGCATTCTGCCTGTTGGCTGGATAAGATATAATGGCGGCTCCATTTACATCGCGTGTGACGTAGTAGAACAAATGGATTCATTCGTCTTAGATGTTATTGCCTTTCATTCACATTTGTCTAAAAGGACGGCATCCAACAAAAATGTCAACACGGCGGCGCATAGTCGAATAGTAATTTTTAATTCTTGCAGACACCTATGTGTGATTTTATGAATAAATACCACATCAGTGCCGCACAGTGAGATACTCCTCTGTGGAGCAAATGCAATGTATCGTGGCAACCAACTTTACTCTCCCCACATGTTCAAAAACCTACGTATGTTCGTGCCGCAAAAGCGCAACTTTAGTTGCAGCAGCGGAGGATTCAAGCAATAGAAGACAGCGTGTAAAAAAACAGTGTTTTTCTCTATTTAGTATAATGTAATAGTTTCCTTGATAACAGCGCCGCAAGCCTGTTGCCTTAAGCATTGATTGTAAGATGCGTGCGGTAGGGCACTTACTGCGGACGCTAAGCTGCAGCACGCGGCTGATTCCGGATCCGACGCCGTTCGACGCTTCGCAGAGGTAGAGCCCCGCATCCCCCGGTTCCACGTTTCGAATGCTGAGCGTCCCGTTGACCAGGATGTGAATGCGGGAGTTGCTAATGATGGTGCGAAACTGGGACGCTGGGCTTGCCGGCTCTACAAAAGATTCCCAACTTTTGAGTCACACTGGCAGTGGGGTTCTTTGAATTCTATTCAGGTTGCTTGTTTTTATTCATATGTTCAGTCCTATGGAGCAGTTTAATTCAGTCTCTATTGTCATCTTTATCATAATCACGCCAACTATGCTCAATGTAGGACAAAGGCCACCCCTAAGCTTCCCAATCTTATCTGCCCACATGTCTATCTGCAGCTTTTGGTACACTTGCCCTTCTTGGGATTAATTCTGTTATCCGAATCTGGCATGTCCTTAAAGTCGCTTTATTCTGTCAGTTGAAGCAAAAAAATTCAGAGGGACACCAAATTTCGGTATAAGTTGGCAATGCGAGAACATTAGCAGCCATTGGTGCCTTCACCGGTCTCATTACTTCACTTTCGTCCCCACTATGAGATTGCGGCAGTCTGGTGACGTCACTTCCTCTACTCACTAGGAATGATGCGGTCTGGTGACGCCACTTCACTCCAACCAATGGGAATGCTCCGTCCTCATAACGTCACTTCCCTTCAGCCAATCAGCGAATGCTATGACCGACAACGCATTTAGTCGCAATTAAAACTCAATGAACTGTCACTTTCTTTAAACCAAGCACATGGTAAACACAGTGGCGCACGCGTAGATCAAGGTTCTCGCATTTTGGCGGGGCGGGGGAAGGGGGGGGGGGAGTTCTGTGCACTACCAGCCTATGAAGCTGTCGTTACCTGCGGCGCTCTTCCATCTGATGTGGGGCTGTGGCACGCCACTGGCCTGGCAATCAACGTACACTGAACGCCCAGACACAGCTGTTGTTTCGTTGGGTTCCAAGGTCCAGGAAGGAGGCACTGCAGAGCGAACGTCAATGGTTGCAGCTCCAGCGGCGGCTACTTTCCATGCAAGTGTCGGAAATAATAGGCACCTTTAGTATACCATGTACCGTGCTAGCATTGTCGGAGCTCCGGGAGACAGCGCGTCGTCAGTGCGCATACGTAGATGACCTACAGGGCGCCAGGTGGCGCCAGGTATCCCGCAGTTGCATGCGCGGCTGTCACATCGAAACCAATGAGCGCGTGCGCAGTGGCTGAGGGCGGGCTTCCACGGCGGGATAACATGGTACACGGTATGCTAAAGGTGTCTACTAACACTTTCCCCGAATACCGTGAACAATTTGCATGCATTTTTTTCACAACAAAATTAGACAGGACACGGGAAGGAGACACAAGCAGAATAAACGCTGAAAAAATGCATTCTCTTTACAAAACACAACCAGCCTGTCTTTCTAATCTAACCCTAAAAAAGTTCGGGCTTGTGGAATCAACGTATGCCTTAGCACTGTTATGAAAAACAGTATTCCATCAAAGGATATGAGCTTAATGAACATATCTTGTGGAATAGGCACCTTTGACAAGAAGTTCTGCAGAATGCTCGGAGGACGCGTACGGGTTGGTGGCTCTGCAGGTGTAGTTTCCGTTTAGGCGTGACGAGAGGTGCCGCAATGTAAGAGTGGACACGAAACCGCCCTCGGGAGTGAGCACTGAGATGTCGGAGAATGGGTGTGCGCCCGGCACGAGGGGTTTTCTATCCCGCAGCCACTCGATGCGGATCGGAGGGTCACCGGCATGCACCAGGCAGGTGAGGCCGGCCCGCACACCTTCGTGAAGGTTGGCCTGGAAGCCGAAAGGTGTGATCTGCGGCCCACCTGCGAGCAATGAAAGGGCGAAAGGCATGCGCTCGATAGTTATTGTGTGAAAAAAAAATGTAGGCTGAAGAACGTTACTGTTAGGCGGTCGTATAATTACCTCAGAGTGTCTCTAAAGCAATATCTATCTTAAAGCAAGCTGCTTAGCTTCGCACATAGAAGTAAAGTTTCAGTTGAGGGCAGCAGTGTTGGTTGAGAGAGATATCGAGATTAACGCACATTCGTTTGAAAGTGCATTCTACTAAAAAACGTGGCAGGTTTCCTGGTCTTTAATGATACCAATATCCCTCATAATAAAAGCATAAAAGACCTGCAGCTTACCGGAACTCACCTACGGGGCAGAAGCGTGGAATCTAGCAAAAACGGTTTAACTTAAGAACAGCGCAGCGAGCTGTGAAAAGAAAAATAAGTGTAACGTTAAGAGACATGATGACAGCAGAGTGAGTGAGGGATCAAACACTGGTTAATGGCATCCTAGCCGAAATAAAGAGGAAGAAATGGGTTTGGGCAGGGAATCTATTGCGAAGGCAAGATAGCCGATGGCCCTTAAAGGTTAACATTCTATATTGCAAGGGAAGGGAAGCGTAGCAGGGGGCAGGAAGTTAGATGGGCGGATGAGATTAGGAAGTTGGCGGGGATAGTGTGGCCGCACCGGGCACAAGGGATGATTCATTGCATATATATAAAAGAGGCCTATATCCTGCAGTGGGCGCAGTAGGCTTACAATGATGACGATGATGATGGTGATGATAACATAAAGCGAGAGCATTCTGCTATGATTCTTGATGGATGCTTTCAGTGCATATGCACATGCTTGACACAAAGCGCGCAAAACACAAGGACGAGTGAAGGCAACAGAGGAGCGCTTGTCTGTCGTCTTCATTGGTCGTAGTGCTTTCAGCGCGCCTTTTGTCAAACATGGCTTACAAACTACCTCACATATCGATGTTACGCTTATTTTAAAAGAACCTTGAGGCAAATCTTTATTAGCTTAGCTGAAGCAAACTGTTGCTCCATCAAGCTTTTCTGACTTAGTCTTTTTGCATGCAGTAATCTGAGATAGGATGTGCCCAGGAAGAAGCACGTATAAAGTTCCCGCAAAACTTGTCGTGAATAAAGCGGTGTTAATGAAGCAAAAGTAATGCCGTGCACAGTAACAATTGAATTGTTCAATTGCATTGATATTTTTCCTTTGCTGCCGTACTTGGTGCCCATCCCTCTTGGAATACCTCTTGATAGGGTCTTTCCTTTTTTCACCTTTGCCCTCTTTTTGTGGACAGTTTCGTTTCTGTAATTACATGCTCTGTATTGCGCCCCACTTTTCCGCCTTCCGCTTTACGTTATGCCGCCGGCACCATACTTTCACTTCCCGTTTATCGGCTTCCCATTTTAATCTCATAAGGCTTCCCTTCTTGCTCTATTGATTTCCCTTTCCGCTTGGACAGTACGTTTAGAGCGACAAATGGCCGGATCAACGTAGGATCGGTGAATGCATTCAGCACGGCACTGACCAGAAGGTCTTTCCAGTTACCAGGTATCATATGGCGTACATCCTTGTATGAATTTTCTTGTCTTCTTGAGCACCTGCAAATATGCCGAGGGCATGCCTCACGCGAAAATTCACGAAGCACATCTCCGACATATCCCGGGCGTAGTATGAACCATTTCCTTACATTTATCTGTTTACCAATAATTCGTGTTGTACTTGCTTGGGGTGTCAATCTCTAGCCCTCAGACATATTTCAACACCGCTGAATTCAGGACTACACAAAAATTTGAGAAAACAATAACAGTCTAGCTACGCAGTGAGGATTACCGTCGCTTATATATACTGGGCATATCTCACGCTCTTCCACCGAGATCACACTTGCGAGTACCGCGCAATCTCAGTGCGCGCCTCTCTGCACAGTGTTTGCCATTCTACTCTCTGCAATGTCTTCATGCTTGACGATGTAGCGCTTACTTCTTATACGTCTTGTGCTTTCATTCAGCTTTCGTGCGTCCAGCCGCAGAGCACTCGACCTTATTGATCAGCATTCTTCGTCACAGACGCGTAAAAAATTATAGCGTCCAACATAGACCAAGAAAGCTGTTTGAAAATAAAATATAGCGTTAGAAATTAACAAAGAAAGATCTAATTTTCAGTTCTTCAAATAACCTATTCGCATTTTACCACGCCTCTTGTAAAGATAAATCTGACCATGAAGTATAGGTTTAGCTTTTAAGAAAAAAAGATCTAATTTTCAGTTCTCCAAATAACCTATGTGCTTTTCAGCACGCCTTTTGTAAAGATAAATGTGACCATGAAAGCCTTTCTAGTCGCCGACAAAATTGAGTTCTCGCTTCGTGGCTTTAGCGCAAACACAACAAAGGGCTTAAGTAAAAAAAAAGGCGAATAAGAGGCAAATGAGCTTCCTTCTATGTCTGGAACAAGAAGCTTCACCTTCCTAATCTTCTTGGATTGACTGCAGTTCAATGGCTACAGTTTTGCGGAAATCAGGTTTTTCCGGCGGAGCCTTTTGCAAACCGTAAACACGAAAGCCCTTTCCTCCCGTTTTTTTTTTTCCGGCAGTGAAAAATCGTTTAGGTCGTTGCACGGCTGCCGACGTATCCATGCTTCTCTTTTGGGGGCCACAGTTTATAAGCTCGTTAGCCTGCGCTTCCCGGGCGCTTTTTCTTCTGGGGCGGTAGTTAAGCAGCGCTGCCGGGAAACTCACCACATGCACCTTGTGATTCCTCCTGTAATCTACGCAGCGCCCTGCATTTTCCTTTACTACGTCCTGATACATGTGCTTAGAATAAATTTGTAGAACCAGAATTTTGGACAATTTTCACTTTAACACTGGCCCAAAATCTTTTTTCGCTCATTTACGCGGCGTAAGAAAGCACAGTAATACCCGCATGAACTATTTTGATCAAAATTATCGAATAATTAAAAATGCAGTTCACGGGTGATATTTTTTACGCTAGCATAAATATGCATTAAACGTTCATTAACATTTTTGTGCAAAACAGTTCTTAGTAGCAAAACGAATGCCGGTGAAATTAACGCCATCCTAACCTCATAACTGTTTCATATGACAAGCTGTTCTCTGGCAGAGCACTTGAGAAACAACACTGATCCAGGTTAATTTAAGTACCATCTTTATCTTTGATTTTGTCTGGCTGGAGGGTTCGTTTCTACAACACCGGCCATGCGTGAAAAAGTGACGGCTAGAACTCCTGCCACTTTGTCACATCTCTCCGCACAGTGTCAGCACCAGCGACGCATGGCACTCTAGGCTACAACTTATTTTGGACGGCGTTACACTCGCTCTGGAGGTCCCACGTTGATCTGGTGCGATAGATTTTCGACAGTGGCGAATGGGATTTAGAACACTCGGTTCTCTTAGATGGACTAAGATGTAATAGCCTAGATGATACTGTTATTCCTAACACACCGATTACTGAGAAGGGAAGTTTCTCGCCCTGTTAGGCTCTCTACAAATTTCTCGGCAGCTCGTCGACACGTAGGGCTTAAAATCGCTGATTAGACGTCCTGCGGCGACACACTGGCTGTTCATTTGATCGCATATGTTGAGCCTATTTATGCGCCATGTTATGCTAATAGCGATGTTTGGACTACCATCTGAGTTAGGGTCGGCCAACCATGCCTTTTTGAACATGTTCGTTTCGTGTACGTACATAAGGACATTGTTTCCTTTCTGATTTTGCGCATTGTTTCAAACCTTTTGGCACTCTTACGACGGTTCATACTGCGTGTATTTTACATTCTACTCGTCCTCTTTTTAGTCTATGCTACAATTTTATTATAACACAATAGATGCTTAAAATATCACTTAGCAGTGCTTTATGACGGGTGTCACTTACAAAGAGACCCTTGAGTTAGACACATTTTTATTAATTAAATGCAGCTAAATTTAGTCGTTTTCTACGTCGCCGCTGCGAATAAGCTTTTCGGAGAGCGTCCGCTACATTCCCTGTAGTATAAACATAAAAGTGTTTATCTCGGACCAACGCGTTGTGCTCGCATTTTTTGCCTGCACAGCATGTTTACAGCAGCACCTGCGCTAGATATGCAATACTACGCGCGATAAATTTGAATGAACACTGACAGCAACTCCACCTAAGTTATGTTCGCTGCAAAAATTGATTCCATGGAGCTCTCCACATATGCAGCTGCTGGTCCCGCAGAAAAGCATGCGTGTAGTTATCACTAAAGAGGACGTAAACTTGGAAATTTTTGCTTACCGCCAATAATTTCAAATTCGTCACGTCAAGACATAGAAATCTTCCGAGGCCACCGTATGAGAAGTTTAGCTTAGTGTAGCATAGCCGGAAGAATCCGCGAAATCTAATCGGTTCTGATGCCACAGCAGTCAATTTGCCTAAACGCCCGAAGCCGCCAACACGTTCATTAAAACCTTTGCTATCTAAAGAAACGTCCGTTTTCAATTAAAGTAGAATGTTTTTCAACAGTGCGCCTTCATCTAACAAGACAGACCAAATATAGGTTGCCCCATGTGGCCTATTAAGTCTGCTGCAAGGAGCTAAAATGAAAAACAAGACCACTAACTATTTTCTTTTGCAGGACACCTTAGTCTATGAATCACCTTCCTAATAGTAGCGCCTTTTCTTACCTCACTTGATAAGCGTCAGCTGCCGTAGCCAGGTCAAGAAACCAAGAGATCTAATGGCCGTGGTTCCCATTCGGTGATGCAACACATAGTAACATGAACAGATTTTATTCATAACCACACGGCTGGTGGGTCACGCCCCCTGTTGCTGCTAAGTCGCTTTTCTTTTCCGTACAAATGAGCGACATGACATGTTTATATTTCATCATTACGGTGTAAATAAAGGCACAACGAAACTAGCTTCTAAACCAATTTCTCCTCAAATTCTTCAATTCCCATCCATAAATGTCAAATTACCTCAAAGGCTCTGAAAGTTTTTCCTCAATATTTCTAGCGTACATTTCTTGTCTGTAAAAGCACCACTACAGAACACAATGCTCAGTGTATAGAGCGAGGTTAAATACAAAATTTTCACACTTCCGGCCTCCTCCGTATTGAGGAGGGGAAAGTGCCACGGCTTCACTTAAGTGAGTTTCGCCTTGAGATTTTTCTTTGTTCAGAGAAAGAAGCAGCCTAAAAACGCGATCTGCCTTTTTACTGCTTTCGAATTTCACAGCGCTGATAGTTGTCGCGAAGCTCTCTAGAGCGGAGCTGCTCTGAATCACCCAATTCTCGACTCTGCCCTCTTTATTTTTTTGCTGAAAAAGGCCTTCCGCTGTTTTTATATTACTTTTTCACTTTTTCCTTCACACCATAGCCGAGAGCGGCACTCTGTCGGCTTCGAGATAATTGAGTGCTGCGTACATAGACGAGCGCCTTAGCGACGCAGATGCAGGGCGCTTGCTTACTGGCAAGATGTTGTTTACAGTGCCGCGAGGGCTTTTATTAGCAAAAGTGTTCCTTTTGTGATTTGTTTATTAATAAACCTCGCTTATCAAACTCGCAGCAGCCAACCCTAATTGATCCTTCACAATACATTTTCGCCGTTAAGCGCGCAACGTTACGCACCGTAGGCGGGATGCAGAGGCTTTCTGCGCGATCCATTATATGGGCGTTCATTGGCAGGGAGCCCTCCGCACAGAAGTGTATCATTATGGAAGCACTTACGGCGATTGAAACTGCCTTCTCCTCCGTACGCGTGTGGGCTTCGCCAGCTCTTCAGAGAGTTGCTCGTTTTTCATGCGGCATTCAATAAGAGAGAGAAAGAGAGAGCGGAGGAGAAGGAAATACGGGGAGGATAAACGGGACAAGAAACCGTTTTGCTGCTCGGTACTGCGAGAGGCGTTTAGGTGGGAGGGGGCACAGTAAATGTTAAATTATGAGAGTGACCTAATTGCGTACCACTTGACGACTCATCGGGCATTGCAACTGAAGCATATTTTCGTTTAAACGCTCAGGGCTGAAAAACTCGCTTCCTCTTCATAAAGTATAGATTTTTAACAAATATAAGCAAAAATCTCTGCGCAGCCCACTACCGCTTCTCGTTGGAAAATAAAAAACAGCAAATTGGAAACGTCGCCGAAAAAAACGTTCGATTCTGCGATGTTGAGACTGAGCAATCAGAGTTAGTTGTGTTTTCTGGAAGTGCAGAGTTTAGTAGCGCCTGATGCGTGCAGAGGAAGCTGTATGATGACCACAGTGATCCGTGTAGGTCGTGATGCGACATAAACGTAATTAGCAATATCAAGTTGACAAAAAATAAACTCTATGTTCACGTAAACAGCTGGAAAGTATACGTCTGCGTATTTAGATCCCTCTTATTATTAAGAAAACGTTTTGTAGCTTGTATGTACAAAGTTTGTTTTTATCTCTCTAAGTGATTCATCGAAAAACCTTTCAAAATGCTATCAGAATTTTTTCCAAACATTATTTTGAACCTAGATCACCTCTTAGAATAGATATGGCATTCAAGCAACTAGTGTGAGAGCGATAGCTTCTTAGTAAGCCTAACTACTCGCGTGGTCAGATACAGGCAACAATGAGCACTATAACATCTTACTGCAGCGAGAATCAGGCTGCCTGCGGACGTTGTTTGATATGTGTGCTAATTTCTTCATTGCAAGCACGAAGCACTGTACGACGATGAGCATAGCCCCTAATTGGGCATTCTGAATTCCTTGGGGCCGCCGGGAAAGTCGTACGACCACCTGCAGCCCAATGTTGAAGTAAAAGCCAAAAATGAACAATGATTTTTGCAGCGGAACACATTCACTATTTTTGCCCGTCCACAAATTTTTGCTTTATCAATGTTAGTATTGTGGGGCCATGTTATAACTTTGATCTCGTAGGAAGTTTTCGGAGGTAAAAAATGCGGGCCGAGTAGAACGGTACTCCCTTCGTTCTCTGTGCACCTTATAAACAGCCAACATAGACTTTATTTCTCACTCTCAAATCTTTTTTCACCCTTGTGTTGAAGGGCATGGGGCTCTAAAGTACTAAAAGCTTGAATTGGAGATCTCGAGACAATAAACAATTTCCTGCGACAAAGAAAATCTCACTAAAAACAGAGTTAGTCAGTACCAAGCCATTCCACTTAGTATGCGTGTTACCATGCACTTCCACCTAACTGCTGTGTTGCGCAAAAACAGAAGGTCAGCAGTCCTCCGTTCCAGGCCTAGAATTCACGGTCCGGTCCGAATATTCCTGCTCTCTCTGTACCAGCCTCACAGCTTTATGATATAAGAACAGCAGGCTATGATGCCCTGCAAATATTTCGTGCGAATACCTGCTACTGAATACAAAATGTGCAAGCGAAAAAAGAAGAAAATAAAACAAACTTACTGCGCACGTGGAGCCATACGGTCTTGTGAACAGCCAGAGAATCTGGGCCATGCACTGTGCACGTGTATTGCCCCTGGTCGTGCTCTCGGTCTGTGGTGTGTATCTGCAGCGTCCCGTTGGGGAACACCACCTGACGCTGGTTCAAAGGAAGACGTCGGCCATCTGAGTGAATAAGAGGGAGAAGAAGAAACGGAGAACAGAGCTGCAATTCTTTTTCGCGCATTTATGCTAAGTAGTGCCGACATCAAAGAAGGAATTACAGCAAGGCAGTTAATAGTTGTATGTTTCTTTTTTTTCCTGTGCTAAGTTTGCTAAACTTGAGAGAAGTATAATACGTGCAACTAATTGTGAATGTTCACATCCTCCACGATAGGTACGCAGGATTAAGTTGAATTTCACCACAAATCTCACTGGTAGTCAGTTACCTTTCTCCCAGTAGACGTATCCGAAGGGATAGCCGCCGAAAGGACACTGCATCCAGAAGGTGCCTCCTGTCAGAGCAGACTGGTTGCCCGCGGATCGAACGAAAACTGGGCCGTACACGTTGACGCGATCCGAATGTGATGCTACGCCGGCGTAGTTGGATGCTTCGCACGTGTAGGATCCGCCATCCTGGACCTCCACCGAAGAAATTGAGAGCGTACTGGAGACCTCGGCACCACTTTTTCCCTAAAGCACCGTCTGAGCCTGCAGTGTGGACCCTCACGCGGCCGTGGCGGGAGTCGATGGGCCATGCGCCGTCCAACATCCAAGTGATGCGCGGAGGAGGGTCCCCGGTGGCCACACAGCGCAACGAGACGGCCTTTCCTGGCCGCACGGTGGTTTCCTCGAAAGTAGATTTCAGCTTGGGCGCTTGATCTGAGCAGGAAAGGAAAACCGGAATAGTGAAAAAAATGACGCTCTATTTGCAAGTTTATTTCTAATTTTGATCGCTTGTGGCAGTTTAGAAGTAATGTACACAGAAAGCATGAAATTTCGAGTTGTAATCTATATTAATTGTCTAGTATTGCACTGCTTAACAGAAGACAAAGCCCCTGCCCGTGGCATCGCGCGTTACGTGAACTGCTGGAAGGAAGTATTAACAATTTCTACGTACTACATTTCATTCGATTGGCCGCAGTTTATTTGCTTAACCAAACGTCCATTATATCCTTTCGCACAGCATTGCCATGCCGAGCCTCAGAGACGGCTTCGACTACAATGCAAGTACTAAAATATCGAGAGTGAATGTTCTTGAAGAATGTCGAATGTGAATTCAGGCACCAGGTCATCAGAATCATGTTTTCATTGTGGTCCCTGCGTTGTGAAACCAAATGCGTCCAAACAAGCATGAAATCCAATGAACTTTGGCAGCGGCATATAAACTGCTTTTCTGATACCAAGCACTTCATCTATGACCCATTTTGTTGAGTTCCTTCAGGCAGCGTAAATATATTTGGTCTCGTGAAAATTCGTAAACACGTAAGCTTTTGCCCCATTGTTAGATAAAAAAAATTTCGAAGCATTGCAAAGGCTTCGATCAGAGTCCTGTAAATTTTTGTGGCTTGAACGTACGTTCTTCATCACCACGATTTTTGCTGTCGTCTTTTACGCTTACGTGCGAATGGAATCCCCGCTGTGAGTAGTTAAGAGATAGCGTTTAAAATGAGAACTACGTGCATCTTTTCAAGGCCCTTTTGGTTTCCTGCAGAATAACGCGACACATCTTCTCGCCAATTGCGCCTCTTGACCTTTTACTTTGAGTACGTTATAGATCGGTGTTGCTCGATAGACTAACAGCGCTGAATAAAACGTCAGTCCTACCGAACTGCGATGTACTGTCACCTGCGACGGAAAGGGCCGTTAAAAAATGACTATTCCCACATCATCGCAATGGCAGACTCCGCAACGTGCAAGAACTGTGGATGTGATAAGGCGATTGGACTCCTACTTTGTGACTGCCCTCAGTTTCAGAGTGATCCTGTTTTCCTGGCTGCCACTCTTCGCCGCTTGGATCCTCGTCCATTTACAGAAGCCAAGACTCTAGGGCGTCGTACAAAAACCTTCCTCTCAAAAGGAATATTGTGAAGGCATTTATGAAGTTCTAAAAGCAATCAGGGTTGAGCTCCAAGCGAAAAATTCAGTGGGTACTTAAGACAGCTTACCTGCTGTGAAGGCGGAAGCGTTAATGTGTCATCGTGAGCGGTCGACCTCGGCGCAGGGTGCGCACTGAGAGATGAAACGAAGACGCACCTCCGAACGTTTATTGTACAAACGCTGAGTACACAAAGACAAGAGTGAGACCTGTCGCGAGCTAGGCTCCAACAGCTCTCAGGGACGTAATCAGTATGGAACGATAAATCGTGTGACGCCACCAGCAGCGGTGTACGACGAATGTTTTCTTCGCAATTTAATAGGAGATTTGGCTTTTGAAGAATAGGTACGAAACAATAAGTGCCTCATATATCAGTGCACACTTCAACATTGCATTAAGTGAAGAGTTGAAGAGTCTGGCAAGGCATACAAATGAAGGTGCATATCTCGTCGGTTCGAATCCCCTATGTAAGCTAGCCTCCATCCTGACTAGCATATTTGCATGCCAAGAAGCTAACACTCGACAAGGTGAGAGGTGCAAGGTACATTTCACCTTGGCGATTGTTTGTTTTTTGCCATTCATAATTTTCCGCGCCAGACTGGTTTACGTCGCAACGTCAACTATTTTGATTCGCTCATGTAAACTCTATGTAACGAGAAATCATATGACACAACATCAAACGCTATATGATAAAAAAGGTTTCTCCCAATTTTGGTACTAATATCGTCGGGAAATGTGGTGCCACATTGAGGCTAGCCAGTGGGGCACGTGTATAGAAGAATGAAATTTATATGATTGTCTGAAATGGTAGTTCTTGGCTTGGTGTGTACACTCTGCAACGGCTTAATGACATCAACCACAGCTGGGATTTTGCGCCCTATCTGCGAGTACAGTAGACAGAGATATATAATATAAAATAGTAGCACACGCTTCCGCCTTTTCATGTAATTGGGCTAGCAAGGCTTTTTCCTAATAAAATTTCTGTATGCGTCCTGTTTAACGAAAATAAATTATTGCAAAGCGTGCTGCCTGCCTTGAAGCTAGTTCGTTGACGCCTTATTGCTAGCTAACCCATGAGGACGTGCTTACTGCTGAAAACGAGTTGATATTTTCCAGTATTAAGAACGCGCACAATATGAGACGCTGTACACAGTTTATTCGCGACCGGTACCCAAAATAAGGCGTCCAGGGCCGTCCTACTTCTTGCGCTTTGCATTTTTTATAACGTTAATTTATACCTCAGGGCATAAAAGGAGTTGGGAAAATATAAAGAAAAGAAAAGAGTGGGTGGGTGTTAAGCGAAGGAGGAAAGGTGGGCCGATGTAATGAAGACGAGGATACGAGGATACCAGCAGTCAACGAATATTCGCAAACGATTATCCTGGTATGAGCTCCAGCAATATGCTTCCTACACTTCAAGATACTCCCAGTGGCCTTAGTCGAGTATCCATGTTTTTCTTTATATTGGTCCCGTTTATTTAATTAAGTGCTGTTAGGATTAACTTATAGAAGCGCGAGCTTTAGAGAATACTACCCGCTTTTGTTTTCTTGTGGGCATAACAGTAACGGAAGTATATGATGGCAGCAATAATACAAGGTGAACTGATTGCTGTGAGATGCAAGCGGCCACGCATTTCACGAACAGGCTCTTTTGCAATGTATGTCGGGATGCCAACAAGGAAGATATAAGAGAAAGGGTGAAGGTAAATGAAACAGGTGAACAAAACGGCTACGCCGGAAGAACGCATGTGTGCCGGCCAATGGTTCAACTGCTCCCGAAAGTCACGTACGGTAGGTTCGCCTGCCTATTATCACTGCTCACATGAACAGGTTCCCCTTATACGCGTTAGAACTGCGCGGGCACCTTCTTTGAAGCCGGTATGCTTGCATAGATTTTCTACTTTTGTAGCGATAGCTACGTCACGGCAGCATTTCGAGCCTTCAGCGTGGCGGGGCTGCCACGTTGTGGCGGTGCCACCACGCTGTCACGTGATTGGTCACATGATGCTGAGCAGCTGCTGGCGTCGCGGCGCCGTGGCTGATCACGTGGTTAGTCACGTGGTTGGTGACGTGACCAAGCTCCACCCGGCCAGCTGTAGCTATCGCATCACTCCAATTTTAACCGAACCTAAACCACCGCCAATTTTTTTCTACCTTTTTTCTCATCCTAAACAGCAGTCTCTTCATAGACCTTCAAAATGGTTTTACTTTCAGCGGATACATTAGACACTCGTAAGAACGGACAATTTCAGTACTTATTCAGCCGAAAGATTGCTCAGGAATGGCGTACATGAGCAGAGCATCGGCATTTTTTTGTGCTGGATGTTGATGTGATTCGCGACTTCAAACAAAACTCGGAAAGTTAGTGACTCTGAAGGGGTTCTCTCTTAGATTCCCCTACATTATGTTTAGCGAGCGTCACTTTTTGATTACATGATTACAGCTAAGCTGTAGGAAACACTCGCAACGTATTCTTAGCCCCGTCACATCATTTGAAGTCGGATACGTCTACATGACGGATCGCTTAGCTAGGGGGCTAACGCGGTTATAATACTGCACTTTAGATGGCTTAGAAGCCATCTAAGTTCCGCTGTGAATCAGCGCTTGTTAAACGTTAGAGAACGTTTAGTCTACCGCCATAAAGTCTTAGGAGATTCCCTTTTGAGTATCTGGCTTAAGTTTTGCACGGTTGTAGACGTTTTAAGCAGTGCTCTTACGCTGTTTCGCTCTTTACAGACCGCAGAGAGCACTGGTATATATTTGGCTAATGCGATCTAGCGCAGTACGTAGAAGGGACGACCTTGAGAATCAGTGTAGTGTTCGTCTGCGCTACAGTGTACACTTTTAACTAGAGACTGCGCTTTGCTTGTTCATTTGATGTTAGCATTTACATTCATTCTATGCTTGCGCTAGTTCAGCAGGCCACCATTTGTGAAACAGCGAAGTCCTGCCTGCATCTATGTCCTTGTCCTATTTCAGTGCGATTATTTTTCTGCTCTTCTAGCGCCTTTCACTTTTCGCTCTGGTTCCTTCTTATCTCAACCTGATAGAAGCTAGCCTAACGCCATTTTCACAAATTACACTAAGGCATTTGATACGGTGTGTCGAAGCAAGGCTTATTATTAAAGCTCTAGGCATGTCTTGGTGATCACAAAATACTCCGGAGATCCCAGATTTTTCTATTCAATAGCGAACAGCATTCATAGTTGGCATTATACCTGGTGTACCTCGGGACTCCGCCCATGGAACCCTTAAATCCATCATTTCCATTAAAGATGTCATAAAAGCAATGAATAAAACACTAGTAAAACTTCCGTTATACGCTGACGATTGCGTGCAGTACTCGGTCGTGATTAACCCTAAAGACCAGCAGGTTTTGAAGAACACAATTTCTCTATTTTGCGCCTGGAGTGAAATGTGGAAAATGGCAATGAACATGGACAAAACCGAAGCCATGACGTTGGCTAACAAAAGAAAAAATTGCTGGGCTTTCCTAAGTGCAATAATGGGCACGAATAATGAGCGTCGACGTAATCAAACACCTTGGAGTTACTTTCACGTCCTGCTTAAAATGACCCACTGACGCTGACACAAGATTCGCTAAAGCACAGAACGCATTGGTACTTAAAGCGCACTTTAAACAACTCAACTAACGAATCAAGGTATCTTCGTGGAAACCCTCATGCGGCCCATTTTTGAATACGCGTCAGGTGTCCGGCTGCTGCACTGCCCCTGTGATATGCCCAAACTGGAATCTTTTCAAAATGAAGCATTCAGATTTATGTATCATCGCTATGACCACACCTTTTTACCTTCATTACGTGCTAACAGATTAACGCTCTAGCTATTAAAGTACAAGCGTGTTTGTGACCGCATTGTGGTGTTCCGCAATCGCCAATCATCACCCATTACACCCCCCGGTCACATTCATCGCTCATTCGTCGCGTAGAGGGCGACGCAAACACCACTCAACATCATACCTTTTCGGCCTTTTTCAGACTGTTTTAAGTTTTCTTGTTCTCTTATGCACAGAAATCAGGAACAACTTTGACTGTTATTTCGCGGAGTTTGACTCACGAGGAGCATGCCAGTGCACTGCTTTTCATATTACGATATAACACTGTTTTTTTGTATTACGATTTCTAACCACTCCTGCAATGTCTCTTACCAGAGACATCAATATTTATAAATAAATAATTAAAGAAAGATAAAAGAAATTGCGCAAAAACGATTCATAATATATTTCGTGATCAGACCAGATGATTTACATCACATTATAATCGCAGGACATGCGTGAAAACAATAGAGACCTGAAGATATGCGACTATGTATATTCGTGTTTTTGCTGCATTACGAAGAGAGAGGGTAAAACTAAAGAACACGCAGTTCAGTCGTGACAGGTGCAAGCGTCCGCGGCTGCACGAAGTCCTCCCTGTTACCGGGCAGTAAAAAAAATTGGAAGGTGTTGGAGGGTTCTGAAGAACCTCTGCTTCAAATCAAACTTCATGCTTTCAGTGCTGTTTCAAAACCGCGAGAAAACCCTCGCGATAGAGCAACTGTAACAAAAGTTAGTAAAGTTGTACATATCTTTGCGTATCTGAGCCCATTTTTCAATTGTTGAATTGGAAGCTTCCTGCCAGAATTCCCCAAACGATGCGTGTTCGTAATTCACACCCTTCACTCTGCTTTTATACGGGCAGGTACTGAGCAATACCCGAACCTAGGGTAACGACTCTTGAGTAAAAATGCCTCTTATCAGACCACATTTCAAACCCTGGCATGCTACCATTGACTAGTACTCAGGAAATTCAGTAACGCGACTTTTCATGTAGCCGTATCTCTTCATTTGAAGGATTCAAGCAGGGCGATTATTCTCGCTTAAATGTCGATAGTGAGAGTTGAATTATTCCAACCTGCTCTTCCCCATCTACAACATTAGTCCGGTAGGCATTACCTGAACTCAAAACTGAACTACATAACAACTGACAACCTCCAGTGCCTAGGAGGTATGGGAAGGCGCTGGGGAATGTTCAAGCATGAGCAAGGTTTAGTCTAATCTTTAAAAGAAGCACTCGGTAAAGGGGCGGATTGATGGGGGTAACTTTTCTAGATAACGACAGTTGGATAAATTATGCGGCTGGATGTTTCTTCCAAAACACGTAAACCCGGCGCTATATAACACGCTTCTATAAAGGAGTCTCAAAGTCAGGTCTTGAGTTTTACGTACCCTGCTCGAAACGCCACCTAAACTCAATAATTGTTATTGGGACTGACGGAAGTTTATGTGCTGCGCGCTTTTGATGGAAAAGAAATTCCACCGATACTGACGCGGTGAACGTTTTTTTTTTTACAACAATCAATATACACTCTGCGTATCACTGGTTATTTATTCACACGTATCGCATTAGATTAAGCGAGGCGCAAGGTATATGGAAACGCCCGGAGCAGCACGTTTTGCAGCCGTGTCAGCTTTGGTTATGAAATTTGTAAACAGTGAAATGTTTTCGTTATTTAATGTATGTCTGAGGGAGAAACCGATCGGTTTGAATTAACCAAAATCAGATTTAAGCGGTTATTAGGTTATGACCAGGCCAACAGCTGCCTTCTTTATTACTTCAGCTGATAACACCTGCTTTCCTGTTGTGGATGGGTCCCATGCGTGGACAATTTGTTCTGGTAATTTTGGTAGATGCGTGGAGTTACAGATAATAAGCTCTCAGTAGGTGAGAATAACACCTTTGTCTGTAAGGTTTATGAAAAAACAAGTCTTAGAGTTGATTCCTGCCACAGTTTTTCTAGCTGATTGAAAAAAAGCGCGAGAACACTTCTGATAAATTTAAACACTAGAAATTGTTCCGATTCATAATGCAATAACACCAGTCTGCAGTGCGGTAAAAATACTAAAGAAGAAGGCAATACTGCAATATAGACATAATGAGCTCACCACCAACGATGAGTTCCGCAGCCGCCTGAACGGTGCGCTTTGGCGACAGCCGCACGAAGCATTGGTACATTCCTTGGTCCTGGCGCCGGATCGACGGCAGGTGCAGCACGCGAGACCGACCTGCTCCTGCCACCTGCGGCGCCGGAAGCACCCGGTGGCCGTTGTGGCGCCACTCGAGGCTCGTGTCGTCCAGCAGGCCCCAGTCGAGGCCCGAGGCGTTGCAGCGAAAGGCGGCCGCGTGGCCCACCTCGGCTCGGACGTGGCCAGGGCTGACCGTCACCCAAGGCTTAGCTGCGAGGCACGGGAAAATAGATTTGATTTTAGCACACGTCTAACATTACGATCTTATTGGGGAAATGTCGAACGTCACTCAATTTCATGAAGACAAAAAACGCGAGCCATGGAAAGGGATATCTTCAGAAGTGGTTTTGATATAACGCGCACACGCTGAGCAGCAGGCTGTGTGAGAAGTTACCTGACATTTTGTTTGGTCAACTTTATGACGTTATTTGCTTCAGAAATTTTCTTCGGCCAACTAAATAAATTTACTTCCATCTCCGTTATTATACGCGTCTATCAGTTGCAGCGTTTCGGTCACAAGCAGTGTTTTTTTTTATATGTTGCTGGAGTACTTTATGCCAAATTCCCATCCCGTCACCTGTTCTCGGCAGGCAAAGCTACTCCAAACTCGAGTGACAAAACGCACGTCATGTGTACTCTAAAATGCTCACGTGTCACAACGAGCTGGATGTCAGCTTGCGCCTCGCCGACGCTGTTGGAGACGAGGCAGACGTAGGTGCCGGCGTCGCTGACGTCCAAGTCGCGAAACTGCAACACGCCCGCCACCTGGCGAACGCGCACGCTGGGTTCCAGCGCCAGCATCCGCTCTCCTTCACGCTTGTACCAGCTGTCACAAAGGATCGAGAGGACGAAAGTTGCGTTTGCTAGTAGCAAGGAACAGCAGAAAAGAGGAAGCGTCAATTTCAACTGCTGCGCGAGAACTTTCATTCGTGGCCGTAATATGGAGATCGCTGATGTTGTTGCGCAGGAAAGAACGGAGATGTTTTGGAGCAATACATCAAGAATAGCAAACTGACGGCTTTCCAGGACGTTTACGTTCAGCTACAGAGCTTTCAGGTACCGATTTCAGCAAATCATCAGTAAGGGGTGACAAGTTAAAGCTTATCTGTCGCGAGTTATTTCATTACGAAGCTTTTTGCACACTATGCGAAGCTTTCAGTCTTGTTTATAAAGACGAGGCTATATGAAGCTTAAACAAAGTACGATGAATACTTGCTACTTTAAGCTGACGAGGTTAGAGATGATGAGGCTTTGAGCATTCTTCACGCGCACGACAACGCCACGAAAGATAAGTGTGTCAGGGAGCTGTGGCGCCTGAAAAAAGAGCCTCTTTGAAGCTGACGTTTTTTGTTTCTTTTCGCAGTGAAGGGTAGCCGCTTGGAATCCTATTTTGGCTGATATGCGGCGCTTTTTTTTGTTCTCTTGCTTTCCTTCACTCAAATAACGGCATAGTTCAAAACTGAACTTGTCTTATTATACACAGCACGCACGCGTGTAGCATATTGTATTTAATTTCCAAATTTTCCTTAATTAGCTTTATCAGCACACTTTCTTGGCAGGAAGAATTTTGGTGCAGTTTCAATTGGAATCGCATTCTGTGAAAAGAGAGCGAAAAGTTGAAGCGTACGAGCACCAAAATTTGCCAATGACCGAGCTGCAATCCACATTACGTTGCAGCCACCTTACCGCATTTACAGATGATACACACAAACGAAAAGGGACCCGTATTTTGAACTGAGCATCTCATTTTTAAAGCACATGCATGCTGAGAAGCTTAAAATATTGTGCACTTCTTGAAATATCATTACAGTGCATTCTCTCTTAAACAACGTTAAATTCTGGGGTCGTCCGTATGTCAAATTATTGGTCTACCGCTTACAAAAATGGTATATAGACAGTCTGTGCACTTTTTATAGCCTCTATTGCCTTCCTATGGATAATTCGTTCTGTACATTCATAGACTATAGACAGTCTATATATAAAAGTATATTAAAAGTGTATGGCTATAAATCTATAGATTGTCTATAGACTGTCTATAGGATTTGTATTGCTTATATAGTGTTCTCTACGGATTGTCTATTGAGACTCTTAAGTACTTTGCCGAAAGAAGCCTATGGACAGTCTTTGGACTGTCTCAAGAAACTTTTGTATGAGACTAAACCAACCTTATAACAAAAAAACCACCGAGTATCTGTAGGTAGGTAGCGTTCGTCGATAATTTTAAAAATTTTCTATCGAGCGGTTATTTAATTCTTCAATGTTTGCTTGCATGGTCGGTATTTCCTACCACTTTTCCTTTGACGCTGTCTTGTGTAATCATTTAGGCTTAGTTGTGTTTCACTTTATTTCTCCCTTCCCTTGTCCAATATTTAATTCCTTTTGTTGCCACTTCGAGCAAAACACCCCGCGTGGCCCCGATATGTAGAAACAAGTATAGCATTTTTTTAGAAAACGTCGGGCCTTCGGTTAAAGAAGAAAACGAGCGTACCACCGTTTGTGGCGCAAAATCGATGCTGCAAACCAAAGACTTGCTCAAAATAATCAGCGTGATAAGTGAGAAGAAAGGCAGATGCACACAGAAAAATAGCAGAGAGAATGAATCGAACGAAGCCGACCTATAAGCAGGTACCGGGACACCCTCAGCGACGCAAAATAAATCAGCGCTCTGGCCAAGATCGGCGACGGTTGGGCTGCTGCGGTGCACGATGGATGGTATCTGCATGCCTACCGGATCTGAAACGAGAGAAGACAAATTGTATCTAAAAAGGAAGAAATGACATATTCAATCAAGAACCTCGGTCATGTAGACCCCGTGTTCTTCCGTAATAAGTCAACATAATCTCTCTTTTCGTGGCGTCGTTTTATTCGCAGTCGACGGGTCTCAATTTTTAATCATGCACGGGGCTCACTTTGTATGACGGAGTCAAGCATTCAAAGAGGCGCGTAAGGTTTTCTGATATAGCCTTGTTTGCTTCCTTTAATCTTTCCTGCAGCCCAATCTTGACCTTCCTTTATTTCCTTTTTATCTTCTTGGCTTTATTTTTTTCCCGCGGCCTAGACTTGAAAAGGTTTCATTTTATTTTTCGTTTTATTTCATCTTCGAATATGAATTTCCGATTTCTAAGCAAGGGACTGCGCAACACAAGTGTGGGCGTGAAGAGCCCAAGGGCCAGTCCAGGTGCTCTACAAGTTCACTGCTGTGTTGCGCAGTCCTTTTCTTGACAATATACGGCAGTCTTGCCCAAGAACGTCTCCTGTTTAAATATGACATTCACTTGACATCCCACTCGAACTTGACTCGTCTGTTCAGTTTTTGAATGCTTTTATGGACATAACTCGCAGTTCACTACTCAAGCTGAGATGCTCTAGTTGTGACACGTGCGAATGCCGGAATCTAAAAAAAAAAACGTTTCCTCTATGACGAGAGCTTATTTTCTGCGTTTTCATATTAGAATCTTGTTTTCGTGTTAAATTTTTTTGTCTTTGTGACTTTTTTTTCTTTTTTTGAAGCGCCTGTTGTATTTTGGTGTTATTATTGTCTTGTAGTTGGTCACAGACTTATTTTTGTGCGTTTAGTGTTCATGTGGCCCCTTATTCGATGCTCCGCCTTAGACGCTCGTCAGGTAACCCTATTGTCAAGATTTTCCCTGCCATACTGGGTAGCTCGCAATGCACCCCAGTGAGGAAAGTCTCCTGCCGGGAATATTTTCGGACCTACCCCTCCACTGCTTAGGACTTCCACAAAAGCTACAAACGTCCCACTTCACCGCTTAGCAGCAAGCCTCCTGGGCTCAAAATTTCTACAAAGCCTCTACCTTTAATTAACCAATTAATTAATTACCCTTGTCCTTTTTTCTAGGATCTGCAGTTGAAGAGACGGGTATAAAGTAACATCAGATTCTAAAGGTAAGGTTCCTACTCATTTGACTCCGACATGACTTATAATCCTTTTAAAAATTGCTTCATCTGCCACCCACCATGCCAAGCTTTCATTCCAGTCATCACATATTCCGCAATATACGTTTGTTTTAGATGAAGGTTTCGTTGACTTATAGTTAAGTGACGCCGTTATAGAGAAGCTGCGACAAAGCCGATAGGCCTTTGACGAGTAGACCCGCTAGAACCCCTTTGTCTTGTTTTTTTACGGCTGCGTGGTTTGTGCAACGTTCCTGGTTTTGAGGTGGTAGTGGCAGTGTTAAAGCCGTAAGACTGTCAGGAGCAAAGCATAAAAAACTGTCAGGACCAAAGCGCTGTCAGGAGCAAATTAAGGAAAGGGGAAAAGCAGGGAGCAAGGCAGAGGGTGAGAGAGGCAACAGAGGGGTGGCATGCGATATGCGGCTCCGTCTGGACCACACTCGTGGCTACTCGGGCTTCAATAGTGTTTATAATCCATTCCACACTAGCGCAGCTACGAAGTGACCTTGCGGAACTACAACGGAAAGGGCGACGGCCGGCGTTTATTGTGCACATTGTAGCACAGCAGTTGTTACTCATCGATGACAAGCCTTTGGATCTAATGAACTACTTGTGTTGAAAAAAAAATTGCAAACACTGACACACCGCATCGAAGCGAATATAAAGAGGCCTGGCCGAGTAAATTGCGCATAACCGAGTACACCCTGGACGACATTTATATTTCTTATCCGCCGGCGCTTTTGCAACCAACGTTGAATCTTCGAGGAGGATGGGCAGAAAAGCGGAGGAGGAAAGGAAAGGAAGAGGGAGCAACGATGAAACGTGTGGGAGAGCAGTTTCCCTTTTACAGGTGGCGCCCTGCAAGTAGCTTTGGCGGGTGTTTAAATGTTCCAGACCCACCACTGTGCTTCCTGATTGACGCTGATGACGCCTGTCTGGTAGTAGTGATGACTGGTGACCAAAGGCGACATACAGAGCCTCTCGAGGAGCAATATTGCCACCACGCTTCGCTGTGCTATCGTATTACCACGAATCATAATCGTTCATCCTTTTTTGTCCAAATATTTCAAAGTACACTCAAAGGAGACAAAAAAAACTTCCTGTGCAATATTTTAGCCTATTGACACCCCCTTAACATCTTTGTTTAAACCACCAGCACAGTTTTGGCGTAGTTTTTGCGCCTACAAGAAATTTTACCATTTGAAGGGTACAAGAAGGAAGCAGTAAACTATTCCCTCTCGTTCTTGCACCAAGTTAATGTTTAGCGAGGCGAGGCTTAGCGTATTGATAAAACAGAATGGAGGCTTTTTTTTTCCTCAACCGAATGAAACATTACAAGCAATGCCACCGTTTCCTGGGAGCAGAAACTCTAGCGCTCTGCTGCTGTTCACGCATTTCGCAGACGAAGTGGTGTTTTATCGGTACCTAAATATCATACGAGGTCCATAGTTCGAATTTCAGAAGCTTTATATTAAAGGCTAGGCGTAAGTTTATAAAACAAGTATCGTGTGGTAGTAGTCCAACTGTATGGCTGACAGCATATCTCTGCCTAAACGTTGACGCTTGATACAAATTCATGCTAGCAGCAGTTCCGGTTGCCGTGGGTGTGCTAGAATCGACTGCAGCGGAAAAGTTGCATGTAGTAAACGCGACAGTATCATGAACTCAGATTTGCCACATGTAACAGTTTCCCGCGTTTCTTGCTTGATTATTAGGCTATCGTGAATACTGTTGGTTTGCTCCACTAAACTGACGTTTGTTCAATATTGTAACTTCCAGAAAGAAAGGAAACCCCCCGCCCGTACTTCTAAGCCAGACCAGTGTTGCGTGTCTACCCAAGGTTACAAAGTCAGAAGCGAGGCGGCAGTTTTGATCCACCATGAATTAGACAAGAAATTAGCGCTCTGCATATTATTTTTTGCTTACCATTTAGATGTCTTGCTGCAAGAACTAGCAGCGGCTCAATCAACACACATACAACCACGTAGACAGCACATGCGGTATCAAAGCCGGTTGCACAAACCTCTGAGAAGAAGGCGGACGAAGTTGGTGCTGGTCTTCTTTCTGCGGGTCAGGGTGTTCTCGGTGTGGCAGCGGTAACGAAGAACCTCGTCTGCGTCCCGTGCCTCGCGGATGTACAGCTCACCGTCACTCATGACTACGTAGTCACCTGCGTAACGAAAAGGGCACATTAAAAAATAACACATCTTCAATGAGCACTCAAACTAGTCCACATGATTCCGAACAGACCCATAGAGGTAACATCGTGAGCTCCTTTACGCTTACCTCTTTTTTCCCATTTTATTCTAAAACTGCAACCCTCTTAACTGTAGCTTTAGCGCCTTTCCTACGTCAATAGTCTGGTCGTAGCCGTGTCTTCATTTCAATAGTGTTTCGGGTAATTAAGACTTAGAGGCATAACTAAAAGGGCAAGAAAACTTAAACTGGACATCGGTGCTTCTTGCTTTTAAACATTATAGATAGAGCAAAACTGAAAAAGAAGAAAATAAAGGAAAGAGGAAGTACAGGTAAAAACGTAAAGTGAATATATCTTGACTTGCTCTTTAGTTGCTCACGCACAAGTTCTTGAGCCACTTGTACCAAATTTGTTGCATCTTGCGCTCAGAAAATAAATATAAAACTTAGCGAAGATGGCGCGAGAGGAAAACAAAAAGACGGACAGAAAAAGCGCTTTGTGTGTGCGTCTTGGTTTTCTCCTCCCGTCACGTCTTCGCGCAGTTTTACATTTGCTGACTTTATCAATTAACTAGGGTCACGTCATCTCTTACTCCTAGACTGGACGGTGAGCTCGTTAGAACGAGCACAAGCAAATAAATTCATGTACTCTCCTATCGGCTTTCGAAGTGTGAAACAAATTATAATGTAGCGAAACTTGCCGTAGAGAGTAGAGAGGGGGGTCATATGGAGTATAATGTGGCGAATTCGAATCGTAAACCGTCCACGTCTTTGTGGTTTTAATTGTGTAGGCCGCCTACAGTACGTGATGTGAACCTCGCTTTCCGAATACGTCGTTAGCATGAGCTGGTCCGCCATCACGTGACCAGACGAAGGCACTTGACCTTGCTCCCGTTGCTATCGTTGTGGTAACACACGTTGCCACACTATCTGCAGGTACCCATTACATTACCCTGTACAGTAGTTTGTAGGCATTGGAAGCATACACGCAGCAGCATGGGGGCAACCTGCTCTGAATTTACTGCCATATGGAGCAGAGGATAAACTCTTCGCAACGTTTGGCATTCCCATAGTTTTCGACTACCATCTACTTGTCGCTTTTCGTGTTAGTTATTGGACAGACATCAACAGATCAATAAAGGACCATAAAACTGATAATTATTTAAATTGTGCCATAGATCGAATGAATGCGCTGCAGAAGCGTTCACCCATAGCCAGAATGCTCAATTTATTACAATTGGCTCAGAGAAGATGGTTCTAAGGACCAATAACTAATCGGTCACCGCCTTTATACGTCTTTGGGCCTTGTTTGATTTGTAATCAATTATCGATGATATACCACCATTCATTATGAGATCAGTCATTCGACTCTCTCAGCCACGCCTGCGGCGCAGTACAGAACATTTTAATAATTTCTAAAGAAAATTGCTCCAGCGAACCTTCTGCTCTTTTTCTTCCAGCTCACGCACAAAAGACTCAGTACACAAAAGATTGGATTGAAAACATTTATTTTGTAAGAAAAGGCAGAATGCAGATGGTCCGCGCTAGGTGACTGTTAATCCACGGCTGACAGCGACCTGAGTAGCCCATTCAATGTCTGGGTTTGAACGCCCAGGTCTAAGCTGACCAACACGGCTTCCCATTGCTCGAAAGTGGGAACGTGTATTAGAGATTCCGCTGGCGGCCCTTCTTTGCAGTTCCACAGTACGTGATCGAAAATTGCTATTTCGCCACACATAGTACATTCTGGTCGTGATCACCGGCTCAGTAAACCGCAGAAGCAACGGCCAGTGAGTGCCTTGGTATCAACGGCGCTTTACAGTCACCCGGTATCTACTGTGTTAAGCAAAAATACGGGTAAGAGAAGAAACATAATCCTAGACCCGGATTTCAGCGCTCGAGACTCCTCTTCCGAGCCCCACAGGAGCAAGTTTCGAAAGATGTATTGCCTCTACCTCATACAAACACCAAACCGGGAGGTTAACCGTTCCCGCCTCATATTCCTTCATCTTCATCGTCGTCCCTTTTAGTGCCAGCTTTATCCGAGTCCGAAACCGAGATGGCTCCTCGGGGAGTGTTACATAACCGCGAAATCCACCGAGAATGGTGGTTTCCCCTCATACGTTGTCCGTGTTTCGCGTTATGCAACTTTGTGGCTCCCAGGATGTTGCGCGCCTTTCTTGCCCTTTACCCGTTCATCTCCATCCTCGCCGTAGCCTGCTAATGCCACCACTCTCTGGCGGAAATGCATATGCCTTTTGTTGGTGAAATGTCCCTGGGCGGGCATAAATCTCTAGAGATATAGGAACTGAGGGTGCGAGATGACAAAAAAAAAGCAGTTTGAGCTCGCCGTTATAGCACTTAGGCTGTGGGGTTCCGGAAGGGCGACATGGGAACGTTACTTTGGGGCTCGCTTTTGCTCTCCATTGCGGCGCCGGATAATCTCTCGTTTGTTCTACTTTCCAAGCGTAAAGATCTTGTCTCAAGAGAACGTTTGTGTTGTATGGGCAGATCTCTTTCTTTCAGTACGCGCGGTTTTCAAGTTTCTAAACTAAATTTCTTTTTTTTTCGTTCTTTTTCTGCTTCAGCTCCTTAGATGTATGACCAAGCGTGCGTAAAATATATCAGTTTCTTCAAGGATTGTTCTTTGCTTTCGGAGTTCCTTCTTTTTTTTTCTTATTGCCTTTCATCATTCAATTATTTTTGCAGGTTGCGCCTCTACACTTATTTCCTCAAGCTTCAGCACTAACTGCGCCAAGTTTCAATCTGTTCTACGGCTGCTTTTAATATTATTATTTCTGATGTGCTGAATGTATTCTTTTTCTACTCTTGGGAAGCTGTTGAGCTATGTCATTTTTAGTGTCTCTTTCTCTTGAACCAAGCGCGTGATTCAAGATTTTTTCTAAACTTCTGACGATAGATTGTAATCTATATCTGTATCTTCCCTCCTGCTTGATCCTCCGATCTGCAGTATGTTCTAAATAAATGGAAAGCTCCGCAGTTTACACTACGTCCGTACCTTATCAAATATTTTACAGCAAAGAGAACAAGTCTGATAATGTCACATGGCTAACGCAGATATGAACCGTCAACGCCAAAATTTACTTTTTGGTGACAGACAAACGCCATCATGCCACTGCTGAAGGTGACGCTGCTTGCGTCCGGAAAGAAAAATTTTAGTTCCTGTTAGATCCACACTACGAAAAAAAATTCTTCGAATTCTTGTCTGCATCATTGTTGTCTAAGCTGCGTGTAAGTGCCGAATAATATTCTTCTACATCAGCAGTAATATGTCCGCACACCACGCCATCTGCATGCTTTTTTGACGCTCCTTAGAGCCGCGAACACACTGCTAAGAGCGCGAAAAATCATGATCAAAATAGCAGTTTTGTGTGCACGCATATATGTTTGTATTCTGAATAGAAATGCAAACAAACGCTTTGAAACGGTTTGCAAAAGAGCCCTTCTTTGCTCTTGCAGTGGAAAAGCTTCTACTTTCTTATCCCTTTCAGAGAACGTTGTTTTATCTTCGCTTAAGGGCAGACGAGACTGCAACGCTGCAATATAGCGCAATCCGGAACTTAAATTCATACGTTCAGTTGGGCTTTTGCGGTTGCAATATTCTCTCTCAGTGCACAAAACAAGCACGTAGGTATCTAAAACGGCACCGTATCTGTGGAGGCGTACTTAATGACGGCCAATAAAGTCAGAAAGCTTGATCAGTTAGAGTACGAAGAGTGCAGGGAAATCTGAAGAAAAAGCGTAAGCACTTGCATCGCTTATTTGCTTCGATTGTCGAAATGTGTTTTAATAGCTGCGGAAAAATGAGGCCAAAATGCATGGAAGGTGCGAGTTGCTTGAAGTATGGGTTCTTCGGAGAAAGATATACCGACCTTTATAAAGAAAGGGTGGGAGGTTTGAATGAATTCAATATAGTTTATTCCTTTCAACTTCTTCATGAAGTCATAATTATTTCGAATGAATGCTGAACGACTCAGCCGAGTTGAACTAATTGAATGAAAGTACCGAGAAAACTTAAGTACACCAAAGAGTTTTGCGTCCTACGTAGCGGATCTCTGTTCTAGATTTTTTTACATCGTTTTTCGTTTTATCTTGAAGACTACCGAACAGAAAACTTCGCGCTATTTACAGAAAGCTTGATGCACAGTTGGTGCGTTTTGTATTATATGAAGACCGAAGTTAAATAGCCCCAATTGCTGCATGTAAAAAAATTATATTTTCTCTGGCCGAAACTCAAGCTTTATTCTTCATTTGATTCTTGTTGTTTTTGACCTGTGTTTCGAAGCGCTTGTAAAATAAATAGACAAGCTATAATTTCAAATTTTATAGGTGAATTCACCTTTCGAGTTTGTCGCAGAAACTCTCTATTTGGCATTCCTTCCTTTCTTTTAGCTGTTGCTAATTTTCTGTGCTCTCAGAGTTCTAAATTCGAAAGTGAAATGCAATATTGAACAAAGTCCTAAACAAAATGTTCATGAAAGACAACGCACTGCAGTGAAAACTAGAGATCGCTGCGGCTACCCGCATTAAAGGATTGCGCAAGCGTTGACGCCTCCTCGACACTCGTTGCCTTTGAAATTTGGCACCATGGTTGCTTTCCCGTCCACTTAACTATATACACGTCCAGCATATTCAACCATACATTGACTTTTGTTTCTAATTAATAACTAATTATTTTGTGTCAATATATCTTTTATTTCAATTAATTATAACTAATCGAATGCATTTCAATTCATTTCAAACTTCATTTTCACTTCACATATATTCAACTATTTTGAAGTCCACGGCTGTTTCCCGTCCACTCACTATATCAACGCCCGCGCTATTTTGATTGTTTTTTTACATTATTGGCTCTAATTAACAAACTTATCCTATTGACACCATTTTTTTTAAGCATCCTCCTCATATCGTCCTCTATCGATAATAGCCACTCGTTTGATGCTGCTTCTTCTCAGAACGTCACAATCGCTCCGGACACGTTTTGGTGACACGACTCCGCCGACATAGCCTAGAAATGCTTTGGTATTAATAGGAGAGGAAAATACCGTTGACACTAAAACAAAACTTTCAGTTAGAAGAAAAGTAACATTCTGGCATTTAAATACCTCCGTGAGTATTCCTTGTGATGACGAAGCCATCGACCCGCTGCCAAGTTGTGACGAATACGTGGTCCGTGAGATGGCTGGGGATTGGACACCGCAAGAGGACAGGGTTGCCGGCAATTACATGCTTGTCCGAGAAGCGTATCTCGTAGTTGCTGTCCAGCACTGCAAGAGAAAACATCCGAACTGTTGGCCACTTGTGGTTGCATTTGTTTGTGGAACCCATTGCGAAATTTGGCATGGAAACCGCACAATTTCTTGTTCTTTAAATAGTTGATATGTAGAATATTTTTCAATTAGGAAAAATAAATTGCAACCTAAAAAATGCAAGAGCATCAATGCGTTCTTTAGGCCCAAGGGTCTCTTCCGTTGTTCTGCAACAGGGCTCTTATATTTAACGTATAATATTTTCTTGCTGTACTGTTAATAAACTTTGTACGTTAAAAACGCAATAGAGCTCAACTTTCTGATCTGTGGTTAGGAAGTATCTTGGAATTAGAGCGATTTTGAGCTTAATATTTGGTAAGCTTAGTAAGCCAGACGTTACAAGTGTTTGAGGCCACTTAGAGAAACATATATTAGGAATCTTTCTTACGTTCCATCGCTCAACATTTACCACACGTGACGCACTGCAGAAAATTAGCATGGTTTTGTTCAGCTCACTAGATTTCCTGCTGATGTTAAGAAAACATGAAATCAAAAATTTCAGTTATTCATTTTTATTCTGTACTTTTGCAAGCTATCCACCAGTAACTGCTCTAAAGATCAGAGCAAAGTATATTAGGCCTGGTCTTTGTAGTGCCACTAAAGCTCAGTCAAAACAGTACTCCAATATTACGAATAAATAAGTTTCAACGTACTACATATAAAAAAACAAGGCAGGCAGCACTGAGAATATTAGCTAGAAACTCTGATCAGGGAGTTGACAGACTTTTAGTATTGCTGGAATCTTATATTGCAAGTGCAACCGTTCCTAGGCAAACAAATGTCTTCTGGGAATAGTGCAGGCCGTACAGAAAGCAAGGGAAGTACACCAAAGTGCGTAGGTTTAAGTATAATCACTAGATTGTACACTTTATTTGCTGGAGTTGAAACCTTCTGAAAATATCTGGTTTTCTCTTGAAGCTGAAACTGCGTTGGTACACCACCTGAAATATGTATAATTTCTCTTAAAGCCATATTAGAAACAGGTCCACCTAACAACAGGTTCACTCATTCTGCTAAACTTAAAAGGAGAAAAAGCTTCTGTTCAGATAATAATGTTATTAAAGGCACACACGTAGTAAAAATTTTCGAAACGCTATTGCCGAAAAAAAAAACGATATTGCCACTGGCTTTGAAGTGAAGCCTAGGTATACAATCGACTCTGCGAACCATCAGAACGGAGGAACCGGGTACATATTTTGACGTGGACATGCATTGTGTGGTCGTACGAAGATTTAGACTTTGTTTTTTGTTTTTGCGTGGGATGTTTTCAGCAGATTGCTGGCCGGATCACAGGTAAGAGAGCTGCCAACGTGATGGGAAGAAACAAGTCTTTCCTTTCCCCGCTTTCTCATAAGCTCTGTGACGACACTCGTTTTTAAGAGAAAGCACGGCACTCAATGGAAGGACGTTAACAGATTTTAGCAGACAATACCACGTCTAAAGGATCGTTAGGTATATCAGAATAGCATCTCAAAAGATATGGTTAGGAGAGCAGATAGTTGGGCGAGTTGGTTGAAAGGCATACTGAAGAAGTTGGCGCGGAAAAAACGAGGACAAGCGAGACAAACAAAGACGAGTCACTTCCTGTCTAAAAGCGGCCATCACCAAGTCTTGCTCACATGCTATCAAGGAAAGCGTCGAGTCCCAGGTGAAGAGGCTGAAAGAAAGCGGGTACCCTCAGCATATAATTGTGAAAGCTTGTGGAAGATTGGTAAGGTGGGTCAAGGATGGGTCGCGACCTAAACTCCGGGAAAAAGAGCGTCAAAAAAATTTTGCAGTCATACCATATGTGCACAGATTGGCGCATGGACTGAAAAATGTTGCCGGGCGTTATCAAATTCCGATTGTGTTTTCCGCCCCTCGGAAGTTGGGAGCAATCTGTTCACAGGTGCACAAATGGATGGAAGAAGGAGGCGAAAGAACGGTACGAAAAACAAGAAAAACAAGAAATGAATGCAACATCAAACACAAAGCCCCGTTCGTTACCTGTGCCAGGGGGGTTGTGTACAGATTGCCGTTGTCGTGTGGCGCTCTATACATCGGCCAAACTGGACGATGCGTCAACGAGAGATTAGGAGAGCACCAAAGATTGCTTGGGGGAGATTCTCTTGATAACCTCCCTAAACATTGCCGCACGTGCATTACAAACGACAAGGAAAAGAAAATCCAGTGTAAACCGCTTTTTGAAAAAACGACCATCCTATTCAGGCACAGGGAGCAACTCACGCGGGAGCTCATGGAAGCCTTTCATATGCGCATCAGTGGCGATAAGTGCATTAGTCAGACTTCCGTCCGCTTCTCTGATAGGGAGTATCTCTTCCTAACCAAATCATTGGGATTCACGGGGTAACTTGTGGTGTTCATGACGTTTGTTTGTTTTTGTTCTTGTTGGTTTCACTATTTATTCGAGCATTGTCTGGAATAAACATTCAGTTGTGAGTAGCGCTCGTCTTTGTATGTCTCGCTTGTCCTCGTTTTTTCCGCGCCAACTTCTTCAGTATGCAAGTGATTTGGTGTTATATTTGAGAGGTGCTATCCGAACTTTCCTCCTTACTACTCTCCGATAGGCAAAGGTGCCCTAGAACAATCTAGTTCACGAAATCGTGTTTCGGGGAAACACTTCCTTTTTATTTTTATCGTCCTTTAGTTTATCATAACTTGTGGCAAGCAGAAAACCACCTCTTAATTACAATACGTGAGCAGAATCCGATAGCCTAAGACCAGCAAGTGTGCCTTCCGCGCCACCGGGCCTGAACCAACCCGGGAGAAGGGCCCCGACTCGCAGAGGCGGCCGGCTCCCGTAGACACTTACGCATGTGTTGTTCGACAGTTCGGCTCATTACCAATGCTGTACCCAAGCTACGACTAAGAATTCGGTGGTAACCAGTACGCAGATTCGAACCCGGCCAGACCAGAGCTTGTGATATAATGTGGGGGCCCACAGTCTTTGCGCCTGAAATGCCACCCTGGGCAAGATGTGACTTCTCTCGGGGTGTATATGTGAGCCATGGAACGTATGTGGCGGAACACTTCCACTTTGCTGAAGTTACTTCCGGTCGTCGAATACAGTTTGGTGAAATCTCTTTTAGTTAGATGATGTCATCGACAAATTTGGCGGATATAGAAATTAGACGAACACACCGAGTTTTCTAACCTACGAAGCTTATAATCCTATTGGATTAAAATGGTCTTCGACCGAACCATTATATCGGTAGGCCAATGATTCCTTCTGCCGTTGAACAGCTTAAATCCGTAGACTCGCGGCCTTTTCTAAAACCGAATCGAATTTGGTACATTTCCATGTGTCTGAAATGTAGTATGGGGGCAAAACTAGTATTTTTCACTTATTTCTAATAATATCTCCTTCTAGACATAGCACACTTGGAATGAAATAATTCAAGTATGTAGTATATACAGAACATAGCGCAAATTTAATAATTTTTCCGTAAAATGCAAGGTAAGCGAAGCTCAAAGTGCAGTAGTTCGCACACTTTTGTGCACTCACTCATTGTTATGCCTCATGATTTATTTTAATGCGCTCCCACCCGCGAATTGCAGCAAACGCTTAAAGCATGCCTCGTTCCGCAACACAGTCACGTGCATACCTAGTGGTTTATTCGCTAGAGAGTACGAAAATTTAGAAATCAGAAAGAGAAGACGTTGTCTCTTGAGTCCACAACCTATACCGTACATGAAAAAGACGTGTTGGCAATGATGCCATTACACATGAATGGTGTCATTTCATGGGTTGAAAGCATGGTTTGCCGCTCGGCACCAACTCTGCGAAACCCAGTACGCAACGCCAGATGCGAGCGTTGCTGCTAGTTCTATCCAAATTGTAGGGCCGAGTTGAAAGAAAATATAGAATTAACAAAAAAGCATGACTGATCGCCACTGTCATTCTTATGTACAAATAGCAAAGCTAGCGTCTTCGTTTTATTCAATGATTTGTTTGCATAGCTTAACCACCCTTTATAGATAGCATCTTTCGATGGAAGATTTCAGTATGTCTTTGTTTGTGCCTCATTGCATTTTTTTTTCATAGACTGTCATGCATTTTCAATCCTTCTTCCTTGTGTGTCCCGTTTTATTCAGCGCTTCCGTTTTTCTTCACTATCTCGCACGTCGTTCATGTAACTGTGTTCAAGAACGCATACCAGCAGCGAAAAAAGAAGTACGGATTTTTAAAACAAAGCTTATATCCCAGTGTAACTTTTATAATTTTCATATGCTGGGTTCGCAGCTCTGTGCCTCTCATATCCTCTATGCTTCTTCCCTAATCACACTTTGCTGTTTCGTACAGCGCTATCTTGACTGCTGCCGCTCCCTTAGAACCCATCAGGCTGAGCGCCACATATCGGGTCACCATGAATGGCCCAGCGTCTTTATCAGGACATAACTGCAATGCTCAATCTTCTTGCTTTTGTGGCCTTTCAGAAGTCTAGGTCTCCGAGGGGACGTGCCGGAGCGACTCGGGGGAGAGCGCAGTGCAGTAACCCGTCATTTCTCGGTGTCTGCGGTCGACAGCCGCGAGTGCCATCGATTCTAAAGACGACGCGAACACGAAGGAGAGCGCCGGGTCGATTACGATCGTTGGCAGCGCTCTATAGCGGGCCCTCTTCTCGGCTGTACTGGCTATAGACAAGACGGAAGCTGCGGCGGCGCTTGACCATTGGTTTTGTACCGTTTGGTCAACGACATATTTATTTCGGTGATGGCCTCTTAGAAATTCGGTCGTAGTTTCCTACTGAAAGAAATCTGAAGAAAGAAATGAATAAGATATCCAGGGTTCATAATGCAGCGCTCCCTAATTGTCAGCAATAAGATGTCTGAAACCTGAGACAGGAATGTATTATAGGAGAGGAGATCCTGCTCAGAAGGAAGAGTATGCATAAGCAATAAGTTAACAGATGGTTCGCCGAGATGGCAAAAGTGATATTTTGTTGTTGTTTTTTATCACCGTAGCGCGTTAGTTGCATCCGCTAAGTGTCCCACCAGCTACGTTGCTCAGGGCGCCATTCTGATGTAATAATTAGCACGTAATACTCTATAAACAGAACACACGTAACAACGCACCGCGAGCACTCTACAAAACCTTGCCTTCGTTGTCTGCGCAGAGTACCCCTGAAAATTATCACCACATCAGCGAGTTGATTTCATCCGTGCGTTGCGCTGTGCGTGTCATGTAAACGCTGAGATGTGGCATGGTTTTGAAAAAAAAAAGGTTCCAAGAATAGGGTAGCGATTCTGGCTGAAATATATTGACATAATATTGCACACAGGGCTGTAGTTGTGCTGCAGTTTGCTTCAGTTTCCTCTCACGGCGCTAGTACATGATGACCGCACTTATCACTGCTTATACTCCACTGAAAATCTATGCCACCGCCTCCAGTTTTCCCTTTGTTTGCTTCGTCATAATTTTCAAATCGTTTTCTGGCTGCCATAATGAGGAACATTCTATTAATACTAAGCCATACAAAACAGACTTCCAAAGCATTAGAAACAAAAATAAACTTGTGGAACTGCACTTAGAAAAGTACAGTTGCTTTTCGCTTTACCCGCTGAAGTTTGGCACAATGGCCATACTCATATAAGTGTGCCGACTGCTGAGCAGGCACTGAGGTGTGCTGTGGAGGTTTATATGCAACCAATTCCACAAGTGCAGTCGTGAGCAGTATTATAGAGAATAAACATTACGCAGAAAAGTGCGATTTTTCGGGTTATCCTGCCAAAAAATTTGTGAAATACTTTTAATATTGTACGCCAAGACGAAAACTATTAGGAAAATAAAAAAAGTTATTCATACCACACATATATATTGACAAATAAAAAATTGAATCTGAAAACTACGTTTGTCTTCCGAAATTTGTGTTTTCTAAAAAATGAGGTTATAGAAAACCGTTAAAAGAATTAACGTTTGCTGAGGGGTAGCCGCTCTCCTCTAGCAAAAATTTCGAAAAGAGCGTTTGTCTTCATCTGGACACAGACAAGGACAAATCCTCTGGTTCAAAACGTGAAGGAATATCGCGATCGTGAAGCATTGGCGAGTGGTCTAAGACTCCTATTCAATCGAAATTCATCCTGGTAATACATTGTGTTCAATTAAGCTATCTCAGGTCATTCTTTTGCGCACAATAAAAATACAGTGCCATCACATTATTAGATATGGGATGCTTTCAGCTATTCAGTAAGGTATGTTGCCGGGATAGCTGTTTCTGCATTTTAACTTGTGTAAAAAAGCGCTACATTGTAACACACAAAGAGAGAGGACGCATGCACAGGCGCCTTTGTTTGTCGCCCTCTCTTTTTGTGCGTGTCAACGTAGCGCGTTGCTTTATGGCCTAACTCAGAGAGAGCGGCCAACCAAACGCCAAACATGCAGCCGAACCGTTCCGGAACATTCCCATCATTTTACTCGAAATGATATCCAGCAGGAAAACTTTCCCGTACCCTAGCTTTATACAGAATTCGAACGCGTAGCGGCCCAAACAAAGCATCGCTGTTTACCATTGCATTAGACCACTCGGCCTTCTCGGCAGTCTATCGAACTGCATGCTCGAATTGATAGCCTCATGAGCTGCGTGCTTTATATTACTGTCTTTGTAATTTTCATCTTAGTTTCGCGGTTACTAATTCTCGAGGGAAGTAGCATCGCTGCCGCTATCAAGCAATCTAGATGGATGAGTAAACATGTACAAAAGCTCTTTTTTGTCTGCAATGGCAGCTTTACCTTCCAGCCGACGAATATGAGAAGCTGGCCTAGGTGAAACTGCGCGTCACAAAGGCCGGACAAAAGTGGGCGAGTGCTGTAGGGCGCTAGGTATCAAAAGAAAAGCTGAGGACTTCGCCTAGAGCGAAGAGTAGGGTATGAATGGAGCGCGAAAATCGACGACGAACGCCAAACATCCTTTTCAGCTTGAAGAGTAGCTCCTGAAGGCTGTGGATCTCTGAGCCGCGAAAAGAGCCAGGGAGCCACATGCTCTGCCCAGGTCGAAGAAAAGAATAGGGTGAAGGTGGTCTCATGTCCGGAAGATAAAGAATTTGGCCAAAAGCCGAGCGCCGCTGCTTTTATCTATAAGTCGTTCAAAAAAGCTAACGAGCCTTTTCCGCTGTGCATTTCATACTTTATAACTTCTCGCGACAACATAATAGGTTACAATTTATTCAGTAAAAAAGCCTTTCTTGGGTGCTTTTATTTTTTTACCCAAGCACTCTATTAACACATGAAGCTGTAGCCACGGCAAGAAGAGAGAGTGGCTGCACGTCGCTGAATGACATGCAAAACGAAGCGAAATAAATAAACACGCTCAAATAATACTGGTAAGCTACGAGCTCACTCGGTGTCGTAGCATCGATACCTGCTGCGTGTTTTAGAGAAGTCAACAAGCGTTTCTGGGTAAATACATAGATTGTGTCGCCCATCTATAAAGCGACCCCCATAATCCGTGAGGCGGCTCGAAGAGTAGAGTTGCTGCGAGCAGCGGTACAAGAGTAACTGGCGGGAAAGTAGGGGCCGGGCTCTCTTATTTCCGGGGTATTCGCGAGGCTCGCAATCAAATTAGGTTGATTAATGGGTGGCCTCTATGTAAGGAAGGGGAACGCGTGCGTAAATGCCATGACCGGGGCGACACGGACATCATTATGGCCGGCAGCTGCGCGTGATCGCTCAAGCGACGCGGTTAGTTCGGCGGATGCAGCAGTGCTGGAATGCGACCTGCACCGATCGTGTGAGTGAGCCTTGAGGGCAGAGCACTCCGATACTCTTTTGGGAAAAAGAAGTTCACAGGACAAACAAAAAAGAAAAATAACCCATCTCGGTGCAACGCAGCAGGGATTGCTGTAACTTATCCAGCTTTTTAAAACAGTCGTAATTCTACTCCGCAAGCAAAACTCTTAAACACTGGCAGTTGAACGCCACTTGGAGGCAGTGTGGAGCCGTAAGAACAAAGTGGCAGGCTTTGATTTTTTTTAAATTTCACTTACATTTCTGAACTTGCATATTTTTACGGGCACCGGAGTTTTGAGAGTTACAGTAAGAGCAAGCAGTAAGTGTATCTCGTTGGGAAACATCGCATGAATATTTACTTGCGGTGAACAGTGATTAAGTAGAAGGAGGAATAAGTGAATCATTTCTACTTAAAGTGGGCTCCTTGTGTTGATGCCTTCGTTCGGGGTTTCACCGTGATGACGCGAATAATGAGTCACGACAAATATGCGCCAGCAGAAATTGCGGTTCGTGCTGCATATCCTAAGCCATCTCCTAGGTTGTGCGCAGAAACTCTGGAATCTTTTTATGCGACAGATTTCTAACGCACTCTTTTGTACATAAGAAAAAGGAATGAATCAATTCATGGCTCATAGGCTGTTGTTCATCTTGCTTAAGCAATGCGCTTCATGTAATTATGTAGGCAGTCCAGTTGAGAGAGAAAAGAAACGTAAACAAAGAAAGAAGCAACATAAACAAAGAGTCATATGAGATCGGGTCATCAAAGCGAAACCAAAAGCTTGGTATACAAGCTGTGTCTAAACTGAAAAAGGTGAAATTTTAAGGCGCCTGGATATCAAAAAAGTTGGAAAGGATGAGTTATTCAGAACACTTTGTATAGGAACAGACTTTATAGGAGGTCAATACAGCGACTGTTCTTTCGCGGGTATTTGGCAGTTTCATAATTACAAATTAAGATTATTATGCGAGATAAGACTACCACGTTGATATTGATATGGCTTTCCTGTTACGTTTTAAATATTCATTTCGTATACAGTACTCTGGGTTCCAAATCTTATAGATGAAAGAATTCAATGGAGGCGAAATTCTAGAGGCCCGTGTGCTGTGCGATGTCAGTGCACGTTAAAGAACCCCAGGTGGTCGAAGTATCCGGAGCCCTTCACTACGGCGTCCCTCATAGCCTGGGTCGCTTTGGGACGATAAACCACCTAAAAACCAAAGATGAAAGAATAAACACACCGTTCCACCGATGATGCCGAACGAACATACTGCTTAATGGCAGCTGAAAGGAAAACACCGCGTCAGTCCGACCACTACGGCACTCAGCTTACCGCAAAAAAAGGTCTGCGGTTGTCGCTTTCTCGGCAATCATTTATTGCACACACGTGTAACAAAAGACAACGTTACATTCACTTCGGAAAAAAATGACAAGAACAGATTCCGAAATAACATGTGTCTGCTTTTAAAATGGCCTTCTTCTAACTACAACAAAAGTAACATTTGATAGACGATGATACCAGCAATATAATATCATCACCTGAACAAAAGTCAACTTGAGGAAAACCTCAGCATATATTCACAACTTCCTAGAATTTTATACATACATATGTGTCGGTCCTGCTACGATCAATATTAAAATGTGCTGAACTGTACGGTGGTATACGCTTATTCTGTGGGTGGAAAAATCAGTTCAAAGACAGCAATAAAGCACCGCAAGCGAGATAGTCCCGTGTTACGACCGCCATATAAGAGCGACTAGTCCAGCTAAATGACGCGAGGTGATCGAAGTTCAGAAGCTTAATTCAACCAGAAAGATGTGCGAGCACAAAGAAAAGAGTCAAAGAAGGCAATCATAGCAATCTTTGAATCGTGTCCTACGTCGACGGTACGATGTACTGCGGTGGCTTCTAAATCAATGCTTGCCATGTTTTGGACAGGAAGCAAAGGCGGAGCATCTCAGAACGGAAATGAAAAATTCTTCTAAGCAGGCAGTGAAACGTTCACATTTCTGCTCGGCCTTCATTTTTCCTCAGGGAGAATTTCTTTTCGTACCGTGCTAAACTCGCCTCTTCGCCTGTATTGGTAAGTTTTGATACATTGCAATCGGTTCTCTTTTTTTTTTCGTGCATGCAGCTATTTCATGCCGCCTATGGCTTGCGCCCTAGTGTTGCCTTGCTCAGTGTTTGTGCTCGGTATCAAAAACATGAAACTGCCTAATGGTTAAGTTTAGATAACCATCGTTTCCACGCAGAGTACGTAGTTGCACTCGGCACGGCATAGAAAAAGAACGTCTTAGATAAAGCGAGAGAGGCATACGCTTTCGCAGAGAGGCTATCTTTACTTCCTTGAGCTTCGTTTATTGAGTAGATGTCCCCAACGCTGTCTTGGAGACAATGCCCCCTATACAGGCGTACACACTGTCGACGAGACAAAACGTATGCGTGAAGAATGCGGTCAAATGTGCCATGCTTCTAACCTGCACTTTCCTTCGTCGAGCAGGTCGCAGTAACGTGAAAGGCATTAGTTGACCGGATGCACTTTACTATTGATGACAATGTATGCGTATGAAGTTTAATAGTTTTCCTCAGTGCGTACGATACTTGTATCATCTTCTTTTAAGTTCGATCCTGCTGTAAGCTTAACATAGTTCTCGAGTTCCTAGCGTTTCCCAGTTTCTCTTTATATTTCTCGTGATAGTAATTTTGGACGTCTTCATTCTTCGCTGCTGATTCCCGACTATTACACCGGCAAGTGCCATCGTTGCGTCCTTTCAATCTTCGAGCACATGTGAACATATAAGTGGGCGCGTTTACGCTGGCTTTCTGTGGTTTCTGTTTGTTTCACACATTTCTTGGTTTACGCTTGGATTCTGCTCACTAACGGCCGGTTTTGTGCGCTTCCGATGTTTTAATAGCTGTATTGAAAATAATTGTCTCTTCGTGGAGTAAGCTTTACTGAACTTGGTGCTATCTTTTTTTTACTTGCCGGCACGGCATATCTCGTTTCCTCGTCTACGAGCACAATGAAAGCACCAGAGAGCTGTATTCCTTGTAAAAGATAAACGAATTTTCTGCTTTCGACTTTCCTAATATAGTAGCTTGCTTCTTGTATTTCCTCGTGCGTTTTGCGAATGGCAAGAGTCTAAAGGCTTTCAGTTGCATTGATCGACGTCAGCCAGGCGGGATTTTCATTGATCTTGTCGTTGACTGGAAATCCGGGAAGCAAACGAAAAAGAACAAGAGACCAAGTGATTGTGTTTTCAAAAACACGGAAATGTTGGAATGACAGCGAGAAAAATAGTCGCTTGAAGTCCGAGTCTGGTGCCTATTACAAATGCGCAGGGTTTTGGGCCGTGAAGAATTCACGTTTCGGACCGCCTGTCTCTTCCTGATCCGGAATACAAGGGAATATATTGGGGTACGGTGAGAACACCGACCACCTAAAAAGGAAGAAAATTCGGCTGCATGACGACGCATAAAAGATTGCTTTCTATCGAACGAATGCAGTACGAAATAGATGCGCGCGAGGGGAGCTTGACATAGATTGATAACGAAGTGAACTCGCAACAAAAAAAAATCCGAGCAACAAGAAATAAATGTGCGCTATTGCTGAGAGGAACAAGGCATGCTTTTATAGCATGGTCTCACCTGCTCCGTGCTTGTTTTCTAGCTTTTTTCACTGTACATTCGTTTTAGCTGAATACAGCTCTTATTTCTGTTGTCGTTTAATGTCTATGCTATGAAAAATACGCGTCACTGAACCTGCAGAAGACGGAAAAGCCATTTCTTCTTTTGGCGCCAACTTCAAAGTCTTGCTAAAGCTGCGAGTACATTGTCAATTCTTCAAGGTACTGGATACGTATTCTTTTATATTTGCTTCAAACTTGTGCGAGCAAAGAATCATGTATCCACTGTAGCGATATTTCACTGCTTACAAAACGACGCGACACAAAGAGACATTAAACATGGCGTGCTGTCGTACCAACTTTCAGTAAAGTTTTAACAACTAGTAGAACAAAAGAACCCCGCACGGATATAGGAGCCGCACCTCAACAAGGCAGATATAAAAAGCTGAAAATGTGAAAGCGTCCCGTAGCTGGGCGCACATGTTTCGAATATTCCAGCCATAACTTTACGTACACCAGTACCTTTATAAAAAATTGCGTCGTTGTTCAAACATGTAAATGAAAACTTCCACATTACGTTACTGACCAAATGTTGAGCTGCCAAGCGTGAGTCATATCAGGTTGTTGAGGACTCGCGAAAAATGTCTGTCTTTGTGAAAACTGCAGGGACCAAGCTGACAGGATTATTTTACTTTTTGCTTTTCGGTTTTGTTCGATATGCTAACGAACCCCCGAAGATGTCGTCCGTTTATCACGACAATCATTTTAAAAGATGTGGTAAGTCATGCAAGCCTGTACTAGAACTTCTCCGAGTCTCGGTGCCAGAGCGGATAAAAGTTAGTGTGTGCTTGTCTGCTGCCTTCAACTCGAACTCTTATCACCATTTTCCCTCAATTTCAGTCCCCAGGAGCTCCAGATGCTCAACAAGGCTGCACCCGACGCAAGTCCTTACGGCGACCTTGCTCCTATTTTGGGCCATCGCACCGGTTTGTTCAGGATTATAACTGCCCAAGCATTCGTCCACCTCAGCCTAACTACATCCACTGTGGGGGGCATTTAGTTCCGCAGTGGACACAGGCTGCTCGTGGTGCATGTGCTCATGCTGATAATCACGTCGTTGAAGACTGGCTGCAGAAGGACGCCGCCGTGGTATGATAAAGGTACTGCAAGAAACGAAGGAGACGGGTGTTTTCCGCTCCGTTTATGAAGGCAAAAAATCTTGATTATGCACACTAGCCGAGGTGCTCAAGATAGCGCTGTCTACCCGGAGTGTGTGTCAGCAAGCGAAGTTCAACAGCGATACAAAGCTCGCTGAAGATTTCATTAATTGTGTTGTTTGATTGGTTCCTCAAAATTTAGAAGAAACATTAGGTCAAGAAGAATGAAAACAGCTAAATCAAGACATGAAAATATTCCGCATATAAGCGTTAAAGGCGTACGCCGGGAAAGAAATCGACCATAAAGTGATATTTTGACCTTTATCATTTTTGCAGTGTACCTGAAATGTGGCAGTAAGCAAAAAGGAAAAAGTGAGCGGCGCAAGGAGGCGGAGCAATCGATGAGAAACAAAAGGAACGGTCGAATTTACAAGCCATTTCTGCCAGTTTTACCTAGCTCTCTAGGTCTTTGAAAGCTGAGAGCGATAACTGTTGCCCCCGTGGAGCCCTCTCTCTTGATCTCAGTCTGTTAAGCTTTCCGCTTCGGAAGTCGTCAAACGACTGCATTCGGCATACCTTGCGCCAATTTTTTTACGGTAACATCGCTACTGGGAAGAGTTCTCCTTCCCAACGAAGCTGTGCATGCCTACTTTCCGACATGAATGACCCATTCTTTATTCGGCGCTCGAGGTGTCACATTTGTCTGTGTGAACGCGCTTTGCTGGACACGCCACCGTGTATAACGGTTTTCTTGTGTCAATGCGGCTAGTAGTTTAGATTCGCGCTAGGTCATGCGTCCGCCAGCTGCGCCCCTGCCGAGAATTCCACTGCCTTGCACCCTCACTGCGTGTCTCCGGTAGCGATAACCTTCACTCTAAATACAAGAGATCCGGCAGCTCTTTCGTCTCCTCTCGTCTTCTACCTAATTTAACACAGCTGCGTTCTGTGCCTGGCTTAAAGTTATCACGGTTGAAGTGCGCACCACACGAAGTCTTTGCGGTCACTAAAAAAATGCGTGGTAACCCTGGGCGAGAATAATATTGTTGCTCCTTATTGTTTTCCCAGCATAATGCTGCTCTTGCGTGCTTTTTTATATCAAGACATAAACCTGCCACTTTATGCCTGTTTCATTATTTATTTCAGTAGTTACCAAAACTTAACTGTAATAAGGACCACACTGGGGAAAAGGATATTTATGGAAAACTTTCTAGCCTCAACTAAAAAAGAAACAGCATCTTCCTTCGCAGCAAAATTCTTAAAACGTTGCTAGCCTTCGAGCAGAGTGGCCAAAACGTCAGTTCGCTAGTCGACTAGGAACGCATGCGTGGCTTTTCATTCAATATATTTTCCACTATTTTTTATAAAGCTGCCAGTAGAAATAATTTATTGCTCGGCTAAATTATGTAAGGTAATAGAAATCTTCACTGAAAATCTTGTTTGTGCTCCAGACATTTTGATGTTATATGCAGCCAAAATGCGTTTCTACAGTCAAGTCTTAGGTAATCTATTCTAACTTGTTAATAAATGAATCTATCTTCTTCCGCTCCCCTCGCATTATTCTAATCACAAAGGCGCCGGTCTTTATGCGACGCCACTACAGGCAACTTTTCTGCTCGCAGCTGAGTTTCAGATAATCTTTCCTGAGTATCCATACAGGCTTAGGCGCATTTTCGCTTTATTTTCTTCAGATACAAAATAACGCAGTAAGTGAGACGGTTTAAATTGCGCCAGAACGACTGGAGATGTCTCCAACGCCATCGTATAAACTGTGACGAACAAGTTTCAAACGGCGTTTCAAGTTTCAAACGGCCTAACTTGAACGCGTAGGTTAAGCTAGCAGCTCAATCCGCTAATTGGCTAGCACACTGAAGCCATTATATGCAAGCGAATTGCAACCTAATATTGTGCACCCTGCAATAGTTAGGGAATTTTCAGACTTACGCTTGAAATTAAATCTGTGATGCCGGTTCGAACTATACAAGGTGGCTTTCTACAGTTATTTTGGTTTTGGGGGGTGTAACGTCCCGAAGTGACTCGGGCTGTAAAGGACGACGTAGTGAAGGGCTCCGCAAATTTCGGCCACCTGAGGTTCTTTAACGTGTACTGACATCGCACTGTACACGCGCCTCTAGAATTTCGCCTGCATTGAAATTCGACCGCCGAGGCCGGGATCGAGCCCACGTCTCCCGGGTCAGTAGCCGAGCGCCATAACCACTGAGCCATCGCGGCGGCTCTATAGTTCTTATAATCGGCGATCAGTTTTTTTTCAAGCGACCTCCCTATTTCAGTTCGGGCGTTCAGACAACGATCCTCGCGGACGCCAACTTGTAGAAGTCATCAACAGTTTGGACCTGTGCGAGGGCCAATGACGGAAGTCCCACTTTCTTTCGGCCACCAACCTCACCCACATCTGTAGACCTAACCTTACATTCACCTGACGTCCGTGTGCAGTGGTCAACTAGAGCTGACCGAATGGGAAGTGATCACTACCCGATATTTGTGTTTACTGCCGACTTCCATCTGCGTGGTCCTAAAATTTAATCATGTTGTTAATTGGGACAAATACAGGGAGCACTTAGCCTGTGTTTCCGGTGATGTGACAGACAAAATGATTTGTGCTAAGATGGCTGCTACCACGGCGCTCAAGCTCCCTGATCATTTTCCGACTCCGGATTTAAAACTCAGGAACCTCTGCGCAGCGCGCAGAAGGGCGGAGCGACAACTGTTGCGGAAGAAGGACGACAGAGCCTTGAAGACAACTTTCAACAGGCTCAACTCTGCCATTAGACGTCATGCGAACAAGCTCTGTAGGTCCCAGTGGGCATCCTTTTGCGCTAGTTTGACTGTTTTCTCACCGATAACGAGAATTTGGCGTGCCGTTGGCAGTCTTGCTGGTGGCTCTCGTCCGAGTAAACCTTTCGAGGCGCTTGCATTGCGCACGCAGAAACATCTCGTGTGCTTGGCAGAGGAATTTGCGGATGAATTTGTAAATTCCAGACCAGGCATTCATTCCTGCGCTCTGCCTGCTACGTCTCTGTCTGTTATGGACGCCCCGTTCACACTTCGAGAACTACAGACAGCGCTCCGCAGCCTGCGGCGTCGCTGTGCACCAGGTCCTGACGGCATTACCAATCAAATGTTACAGAACCTGCCTCTGGAACACCGGAAGATGCTCCTAACCTATCTCAATCGAGTGTGGGAGTCTGGTGACGTTCCCCCTTCATGGAAGGTGGCTTGTGTAGTCCCACTGCTGAAGGCCAGCAAAGAGATGACAGACGCGGCCTCGTATCGTCCTGTATCGCTGACGTCGTGTGTTGCTAAGCTCATGGAGAAGATGGCAAGTAAGCGTTTGTCTTGGTGGCTTGAGGATAGAAGGGCACTACCAACATGCATGACTGGATTCCGCACAGGTTTAAGCGCGCAAGATAGCGTCCTGGACTTGATAAGCCACATTGAACATCAGAGTGCTTTTGGACTTTCAACAATAGCTATTTTCCTAGACGTATCAAAGGCTTATGATAGCGTCCTCCAGAGCTCAATACTGAATAGTCTGCAGGTCATAGGCGTACTGGGCTATCTTCTGCGATTCATTCACTCATTTCTCAGTGATCGTAAATTTCGAGTGCGGTAAGGCAGTACAATGAGCTCCGAAAGGGCGGTATCGCGAGGGGTACCTCAGGGTAGTGTCCTGTCCCCAACGCTCTTTAATGTTGTCATGGCTGGTCTTCCCGCAAAAGTGCAAAAACATTGTAGGCATGTCCATATGTCGATATATGCAGACGACATTTGTCTTTGGTTAACCGGATATCAACACAAACGCTTAGCTCTATTAGCGCGACAGGCCGTGCTTTCAGTTAAACGTTACCTTCAAGGTGTTGGGTTGACTCTCTCGGTTGAAAAATCTGGCTTCGTCCTGTTTCCAGGTAGGCGACGACGGTATGCGCGGCTGAGCATAGACCTTGATCAGTCTTGCCTTCGTCAGGTTAACCACATACGTTTTTTGGGCGTCACTATTGACTCACGTCTACAGTGGCGACGAGCTGTGGACTCGATTGTGGCTTCACTATCTTCGCGTCTCAATGTGCTTCGTAGAGTTGCTAGTGAGCAATGGGGAAACCATCCTGCTTCAATGATCAGGCTTCACGATGCCCTGGTGACAAGTCGCATAATGTATCAGCTCCCTTTAATTTCCCCCTCGGTATCGCAGCTGGAACGCCTTGAGGTTTTGCACAGAATGGGTCTAAGGAGGGCTCTCGGCATTCCGCTGGATGCTCCAAACAATGCAGTTCTGTATGAGTCTCAATCGAAACCTCTTCGGCTAGCCGCTTCACAAATTCTTTTGCTGAAAATTGGCCGCCTCAGAGAGACTGTTGCCGGGAGAGCGCTTCTACAGCGCCTTCAAAAGAGATCTGAGTCCCGGGCGTACTTGGCTTTAAATACTCTTCGTTCTCTGGGTCTCGACCTTCGAGATCGACCTAAGACGTTGAAGCCACCTTGGTCCTTTCCGAGCTTCGATTGTTCCTTGACAATTCCCCACGTTCGCGCTAAGCGGAATTCTCCTTTAGCGGAAATGCGTTCGCTCGTACTGGAACATCTTGAAACCGAATATGCCAGTCATCTTCAAATTTATACAGACGGCTCTGCGGACAAGGTCAGGGGATCTAGTGCAACTGCTTTTCATATTCCGTCTTTGAAGTATGATTGGTCTGTTCGTTTTACTAAAGTCGAGTCCTCCACAATGGCCGAAAGTGTTGCCATTGAGGCAGCTCTAAAGAAGATACGGTGTTGTACGCCTCAACCTACTGTCATAATTACGGATTCAAAATCTGCCCTTCAAAGGTTAGAGTACGGGTTCCCCACTGATGCCTTGAGTCTTAGATCCCTACGTTTGGTGCAGAATCTACATAGCAAAGGTTTCTCTATACGTTTTCAATGGGTGCCCTCGCACATAGGTCTCTTAGGCAACGAGATAGCAGACAACCTCGCCCATACAGCTCTCTCCGGGATTCCAGTACATGGAGTCCCTCATGAAGTCAAGCAAATCTTCAGAGATGTGGTGTTGTGCCACTTCAGTTCTTTGTGGAGCTCTCCTCATCAGCCATGTGTGACCAAGGGTCTCAAAAGGTACCAAGCCACTTTGCTGCACCGCGTTCGCACGGATTCTGCTCGTACGCCGGCTTGGATGTATAAGAATGGCCTAGCGTTGTCACCATTGTGTTCAACGTGTTTTGTGTGTGGTCATATAGAACATTACCTCTTGTGCTGTACTTTGTACAACGCTGAACGGGCTGTGTTATTCGGATCCCTCAAGAAGGCAGGAGTTCCTCACAGTTCTCTTCAGGACATTGTTTTCCCGCGCGGGAGCCAGTCGAGTAAAAGGGATGCTTTTCGCCTTCTTCTACTTTACCTGCAGGACACGGATCTGGCCTCCACATCGTGACCTCCGGAGTGTCTATTTGGGTTTTTGCGGACAGTGTTTCTGTGACTTCTATTTAAGTGCCGCTACGGTGGAGCAATTGCCGGCAGCAACTGCAAGGCTAATCCCACCGGTAGTTTACAACCACTCAACTCAACTCAGCTCAGACAACGATGTTTTATACGGTTGTCTAAACTGTACGATCACTGCAGTAGGGTAATAATGGAGTATCAAAAGCGCAGAAATGAAAGCAAAACAGCTTTCCAAATTTCCAATGGCTACTTATGGCGACTCGTGCCGTTCAAAAGAGCCGAATAAAAAAATGGCGATAAAATGTTGAATGCATGACGAGTCATAAAAATTCTCCGAAGTGGCTCCATCTTAGCGTCCTTTGGGAAGCACCGGCTGTTGCGCTAACTTCCCCCATTGGTCCTATCGATCCTTGTTTTCGCCACCGCAGACTGAGCGTTAGTCTTGCAGCGTTGTTTTGCTGAACCTGACGCACACAGTAACTTCCCTGCGAGTTTAGGACAGCTTACGACGAGCTCCTGGGGCGTTTAAAAATAGACAAGCTTCACACCTTGAACCCCAATCTTCATACAGAAGCTAAGGGAATTTCACTACATTCAAGGACTCCAATGGCGACGTTGCAGCTTCATATTTTTGTATTTCACGCTCAGAAAAATGCTTCGTTGTTTTTCTGGCTCAAAACATTGATCATAAAAGCATCAAATAGACCCCATGATTGGGATGACTGAAGTATGGAAATGTTATATGAATGCTTCGTGCCACTGCCGTTGCGGTCTTTCGGCTGCGGTGAATACACAGTGCAAGGCACAGCACGTGTTATTTCACTGTTTACATCCAACTAGCTCGTCGATTGGCTCTTGTCTTTGCTGTCATTGGACCTAAAACAGGCTAAGCAGTTGAAAAAGATCTGGGCTGAAATCGGCAAATTTCCCCCAGTGCCTGCTACTAAAATGAATAGCCTCTCTCACAGTACCTTATTTCTTCCAACACTCCTACCACCACACACAGCCACACAAGTAATCGCTGCAGTGTAATGAATTGCCGTTACATGATCCTATTCTTCGACTATATTGGTTCCTTGGATAAGAAGTTGTACTTGCTGGCAGGTAGAAGTTTGTCGCTTGAGTTTAGTGCGATCATGTCCGCCCAGATCACGTGAGAGATTGAACAGAAAAAATCAGGAAAGTGGCTCAGTGCGTTCTTTGTGACATCTTTATTTCAAGAATGAGGAACAAATTTCCCTAACCTACTGACAAATCTAGTATAATACATAAAAGAATGCACAAACCGGATAAGTGTAGGAAGTATACCTGCATAAAAAAGGGTAGCCCAGTGGCTCAAGATGGCCCTGCATTATTGGGTGGCATTGGTTGCTGTTAGAAAAAGCTAAGTTTGGAACTATCAACCTGAGCTACGAAAACGCTCGTCTACATGCATATAAAATAGAAATTAAAAGCGAGAAAAAAGGACAAAGCCGTTAAGCGGCACGATGCGAACCACGCACCTTCGGTGAGTCCTACCACAGCTGATCACGTTAACTACTAAGCCACAGTGAGAACTGCTTTTGTTGTGCTGGTCGTCACAAACGCGCTTTTTCGGCGTTCGCATATTTCTATCAAGTGCAAAAATTGCAGTAGTATTCAGCCGATTGCCCTGTCGCTGTGGTGCATCTATCCGGCTATCTGGAGACGTGACCGATGTTCTGCATTGTTAATAATCATGAGCTTTTATAAACTAATATAATTTCGCAATTATAATTGTTTTCCTCATCCTCACAGAATTGACGTAATTTTGATAAACACACAGTTATCTGGCTTATTCATTTGAGGCATAATTCGTCCTCTAGCTTCACCGGTGAACAGCAGAGCATCGACGTCGATAATGCATTTACGACTAAACATCTATAGACGTAAACGCAAAAGGAAGCTTCAAACGAGTGACAGCTCCGCCGGTTCATATTACGAGCTACCAGAGCAAAAGAAACACAACAAAAATTGCGCTAAACAGGCCCTGTGTCCTCAGTTTTCTTCCCGCACTGCATGTATCGTGATGCGTTTGGCAGTCATTTAGTCTTCATGCTTCACTATTTAGATCATGCCATATGTTCTGCTTGCGTATGAATATATCCCCCTGGCAATTATGCCTTCACGGCGCTGACGGAAATATAAATAAATAACATAAATGTATCTTTTTTAACGCTGCTCCTTTTTCGAGGCCGATCCAGAGAGACACTGAATTCGCTATAGCTACTTCCAACACTGCGACGCTTGCTCTGAACCTACCCGCGACTATTTCAGTGCTTGCCGCCGTGTTTTAGTTATATCCAAGCAAATGTTTCATGTTCTTCGCAAAAAGCTGTGTTTTTGCTTTCATTTATAGTTACAAGTTGTTCGTCACTCATTGATATGAACGTGTACCGCTATATCGATGAACTTGGCTAAACAAGTTACCAGCTCCCCTACAAGCTTAAAATAATTAAAGAAATGATTTCCCTCTGTATAAATTGCAAGTTAGGTGTCTTCAGTATATACCTGAACAGCTCCGGTCTTTTGAGTATAAGCGTTACAACGCCATCGGTTAACCTCTTTATACTCCGACCAGCGACACTCTCTCCGGCACGAGCGCTGAACTGCACCTGGTTAAACAAGTTGCAGGTCCAACAACACTGGCATTGCGATATCAGCGCTATACCAGACACTGGAACCCATTCGGGCCTGGTATCAAACTGCTTGCGTAAAGCAGAGCCACTATAAACCAATTTCTTCAGGTAAAATCTACCTGAATTGAATACACGATTGTTCAATAAGGAAAAAAAAGAAGTAGGAATTTACACTTACTGAGATGTAAGAACACACCATGCAAGATAGTTATTTTGCTGAAAGGAAGAATGACTTTAGTAAAGCTACGTTCACTCTCGTTCAGTAACTGCCTTGGTCACTTTGAACATGCCCTAAAGATCGTTTTTTTAATTTTATCATCACCAAAGCTATATATAATATTTATACGAATAATAATACATTAAGACCGGTCGTAAGCAGAGTTCCGACAGCACCGAACTGCAATTAGTACGAAAAATATTTAAAAAATGAGTTATGATCCGGGATAGCTGCCTGATAGCCTGTATTGTGAAGATTTCGACCTACTACATCTATATATTTGCGTAGTTGTGGCCCAGTTGCTATGAAAGAAATAAAATCATGCACTTGTTATCCCTCATTCATTCAATGAGGCAGTGAAGGCTGAGAAATGGCATAGCACAGGTCTATGATTTTGTATTGATATAAGAGGCTTCTTTCAAGTTCTTTTATGCAGCACTGGACAAGCTTTTACAATATAGTTGAAGAATCAAGAGTGTCATCACACTTTCGGAGAGCATCAAACTCGATATAGGTTCCTTTGATACATTTTGGCCTTTATCTCCACAAATATGCCAGCAGTCAAAGTTCAATCATTTCTCAAGTGCCTCTGTCACTCGCACCTACAATGTGCATTACTTTACAGCACCATGTCATTTCTAATTGCGCTTAATTAATCCTTCATAACAACCGATGTCAATTTCGGGATTTTTTATACAACTGTTGGTGCTTGACTGCCACTGTATCAAGTGCTAATGAAGCGTATGTTGAAAGTTCTCCGATGTTTAAGAAACATTCTTTCCAGAACGTTCTTCCCGGCACAAGAAATTCACAAGCAACATGATATAGTGAGAGCAACACTGCGCTACTGAGAGCTCCGGTTTTATTGAAACATTATTTTATTTTATGCACCAACTGCTACTTAACAGCCGCAAAACATATAGGCATACTAAAACACTTACTTTACTGCCTGTCTACATGATGATAACTACGTGAATCGGGTATTGCTGCTACATCTCAGTAACTTCATATCCTTTTTTTTTGAGCGGTATCAACGCCTTGCCGGCAAACGCTCCACCGTATTTGTCAATTAAGATGGCTTCAACTCATTCTGTTTCAAGCTGGATCTTATCTCGGCATCAAAACAAGGGATCTTTTCATAAAAAAAACTCTGCTGTTAGTACGGCTGTGTTGCTTCTACTATGTTTTTTGTCACTGTGTTTGTCTGCGAACCATTCCAGCTGACCATTCTTTCTGCCCTCCAGGCATCGCCATCGTTATTAATGCACTCATCGTAAGAAAGCCGCTTTATCGAACAATATAACCGAGAGGACAGCAATTTAACTGCTTGACTTCGGGGACGCGGAACTGTCTTTCTGGCACTGATTAGCCGACGAAGGCACTTATTTGGCCGGAAGGCAATGGGACAACTAACGAGCTTGTTTGTGCTCCTCTGCTGGCCCGTCCGTGATGAAGCAGGGAAGGACCACATCTTCATTACCGACACTGGAAGAGGCTAGAAATGCAAATATTAAGCACTTTCAAAGAGGTCTTCAAGACATTTCCATTTTTATATGGGGTGTTTCTTTTTTTATTTTTTCAGACGAAAAAATAAATAAATTGAAAATCAACGCTATGAAAGGCTCTGAGAAAAATATTGTACACGTATTTTTTTCTGTGCTTCTGTTTCGCAGTCGTCAGTATTAAAGCTAAAGTAAGGTATTGAAGAATAACAGTAAACAAGTGAGATATTTTCACACACATGTAAAAGTCAGACAGAGCCTCACATTTCCAAAGCTGAGGACGAGGGTGCAGTAAGTGCGACGGTAATTTGAAATAGGTTAATGAGGTTAGGTTTAGGGAAGGTGAATCGAATAGACAGAGAGTTTATTGACGGGAAGGCAGAGAGGTTGGCAAATAGGCAATATGAGTACCCTTTGTCTGTCACTGAAATACCTAGAAAGAGACTATGAAAGAGGAAAGTAAATTAACGAAAATAGGCAGAACTAGAGAGGAGGAGGAGAGGGGAGGGCTTTAGACGTCAAAAAGAACGTGTATGCACGGTCGTCCGAGGTGCTGTTTTCACAGAAACCAGTGTTTGGAGTCATGTGCACGGTGGTCCTCGTAGGCACTTTGACACGACACGGATCGTTGAAACTTTCCTCTACTCTTTGAGCGGCAGAAAGGATGGACGGTTCTCTCAAGAAAGAAAAGAGAGGAGCCGTGTCCAACAGTTTGTTAAAAAGTTTTCATTAGTTTTGTTTTCGCGTCACCCTTCGAAGCTTTTCAAGGGAAAATCCGTGTTTGTCTTCCCAGTTTTCTCCCTGCGCGAAAGTGGATTAAGTTTTCGAAGTTCGCAGCACTGTTGAGCATATTTTGCATATTGTGTTCTCTTTTTACAGAGGCTGCAAGCTTGTTGTTCATATGCGATGTCGTTCAAACTTTATAGTCCTCTCATGCAAAAGTTGCTTCTTGTTTGGGCGGCGAAAATGATGATCGTTACGTCGAAAGTAAATTAAAGAATATCTGCCTGAATTTCTTGTAATTCTTCTAATTCTTTTTTCTTTGCTATTGCTATTGTGGGCACAGGGCTAAATTGGATAAAACGAGAGTTTGCAGTCTGCTCTTGTGATATGTACATGAATGCGCCGAGATTAAGCGCTCAACGAATTATACCAGTCGACGCAGAAACCAGCTCATATGACGTGTAATTTATACTCACGTGATCTTTAGCGATACTCCTGTTATAAAAGAATCTCGCTTCCCTTCATGCACTTTAAAGTGAGATCGAGGTTTTGACAGCGCAGATGGCCTGTTTACCAATAACGTTCCAATTTTTTAAGAAGTCTGTGGCAAAACATTTTCCTACATAATAAATAAGCTTATAGTACAAACCTATCAAAAGTAATGTTCACAGAAATTCAGCCTATTTTTATCCAGTTGGTTCGCATTCGGTACGGTATGGAACGACATCAAATTTGGTGCACGGCACTGGAATCGTATATTATTTTGAAAGACCTCTTTATGAAGCATTCGTTTGCTTGTGTATTCGGCATAAACACTTAACGAAAAAACAGAAACAAATTTCTATATTATCAATTCATGCCTAAATGCAGCTCAATGAGGCAGTCGCAACTATATTTCTCATTATTTTGACACCAGGCTAGAGTTTATGCAACGCATATTTGCGTTTACATGCAAAACTCCTTTTTGTTGTATGGTTGAAGTAAACGGCCAGGTAAATTTTGCTTCCACAAATATTGGCTTTTCAACTTTCTACTTGCGCGATACACGAAAGTATGTATTTATTTTATATAAAAATCCTCATAGAGAGAACTTGCACTATGCTCTACCAGGATGTTTTCCAGGTTTTACTTTGTAATCAACACTAGGGTCACATTGCAAAAATGCTGACGTCGGTCTATCTGCCTGTCTGAAGCCACTGATATTGAAGGCTCCTCCCCCCTCCCATTTAACAACCAAACGCCACCCCCCCTTTTCTAAGGAGCTTCCCTCCGTCCACCTTACACACCTTTAGAAGCGCCATCCACTGCCCACACATCCTAACCGTCCCTATATAAGCGGCATCCCTCGCAACCCACCAAAATACTCTCGCCACAATGGGCCTACCAACTAGATACCGATAGAGCACCGAAAGTATAAAGGGACCGCGACATTCACTTCAAAGACACAGGGTAAATCAAGATACCTGCTACAAGCACCACTCACCAGACCCCACGACATCTGACCCCTACAGCTGCTGGGCTGGCCCCTACCCATCACAACCGTATGCATACCTCTCCCCATCATTTCTACTTCTAGAAGCGCCATCCACGTATGTTCACCTTCACCACCCCAGAAGATATTCTGTCGCCTGTGTGAAGCTTTTAGTAAAAGCCTTTATTATAGAAAAATTATTAGATTTAGTTATTGAGGGTAATTACCACTGCTTTCGCAGATTTGTTGCATCAGTAGTTTGATCGTTCCTTATTTTAAAAGCGTTGGCTCTTACTCATCACGTTTCGAGATTTCATGGGGTCTGCTACCACCCTTGATCACAGCGACATCTGCGGCAGCAACTACTCATAACGTTTCGAGATTTCGTGAGGTCTCCCACCACCCTGAGATCAAAGCGCCATCTGTGGCTGAAACAAAAAAGCAGCGCATCTCGCATGGAGACTTGTAGCGCCATCTACATTATCATTGTAGAAACAACCACCTGCTGCGTGCCAATGATGACGTCATGGTCCAATATTGTGGATAGAGGTGGAACTATGTGAGTATGACGTCAGGGGACGAAATAGCGGCATAGTTTCGGTTTTTCAAATCCAAAATGGCGGCCGTTAAACTTGGCTGTGCCCTCTGGCTCCTTCCGCTTGTATTCTCACCCAGCCCCCAAATTCTACACTTTACATTTCCAGGCTTGTAATTTCTTACTTTTCGGCCAGCCAATTGCATCTTGACTAAAACATAATAAAGGGAGGTAAAAAGAATATTCGCGTCCAGAAATGATTTTGTTCAGGGCAAATGTTGTCCCTCGTTTCTTTCTGAAAATTCGCAATGCCAGCGGCGAGCAGCTCGGCTCTAGAGATAAGGAGAAAAATGGAGCACGGATAATGTCTATAGGGAAGTGCAACTTGTAAAATCATCCCGCGGAAGCAGTGCATGCAGAGGGTCCAGGACATTTACAAGCATAGTTGGTTGTGTATCAAAGAATGTTTTAAATAATAGCAATTATCTTTCCAGAAGATCTTGATAAATTTCTGCCTTTCTTTGGCAGCATTATTCGTTTAGGCAGGTTGGTAACAAGACGAGCTTGCTTGTATTTATGGTGCAATAAGCATTTTTTGCGCTTGTTATATGCATGAGCAAATAACAAGCGCAAGCATCAGGTACAAGTCTAAGGAGGATTTGCAATACTGCAATTTTGGTAAGCCAGAAGCACGATACAACCTCTGCTTTTACTTCCTTTCTACGGTAGATGGTTAAATGTGCAAGGAACGTTTTAGCACGTGCTGTGTCTTTGCTTGATGCGGATTAGCGGCAATCTATATTCGTGCAAGATTGATCGCTTACGGGACTGGAATGGGAGGCTTAAGCCTACTTCGCAGTCGCCAGCCTGTTTCATGAATAGGATATCTGCAGCGACAGCATAATTTGGCCCAACGTACGAGCTTTCAAAACAGGTTATAGCTGTCGTACCGACCTCCCTCATGTCGCAAAACGTTCCGTTGTGCCATGCGTTCCGAGCGGGTGCCCGCGGACCGTTAGGTGCTCATTAGCCGCGGGCGTCTCGCTTCTGTTAGCAATGGTGGAATTCCTGCCCCGTTGGCCGCGTTGCCCGGGCAGCTTCCATTAGCGTCGCGGACAAACTATCGAGCGTGCTCGCTGGCCGTAACCGTTCAGAGGGGAAATGCGCCAAAGGGCGCACTGCTTATTCAGGCGACGCATAGCTGCTGCGATCTGTGCCTGTGCGGACCAACACGTTATCGAAAACATGGTAAAAAAGCGATCTAGGGTGGCAGAATAAAGTGTGCACTGTAATTTCTTTGTATCGAAGCAGCAGTCTGTCAGCCTCCATACACTCTCAACGCATTAGAACAAGGATGGCGAATATTATGGTATTTGTTTATTTAGAGATCTACTATAAAACTTAAAAGCAGGACGCCGACCAAAAGTAAAAAAAAACAACAAAATGACGTTTCGGCTCCCGGCTCCCGTACGGGAGCCGAAACGTCATTTTTTTTTTGTCGGCGTCCTCCTTTAAATTTTATTACGATTGTCCCCGACCAGACGAGTTTTCGTCCAACTCCCGACTTCAGAAATCTACTATCCTCCTTATTAGACAACTGCAGGTGCCGAACCTGTAAAATTGTAAGTCCAGCCTGAGGAAACGCACAGAAGTAGCAGTCAATTAATGTAATGCATTCATTTCTACGGAGCAGCGCACTGCTCCGTAGAAATGACCCCGTACCAACTTACCCAATAAGCTGTTCAATCAAATGCAATGAAGTAGCTGCAAGATTGACGATAACATAAAACTAAGGTATTTGTGTGGCAAAGCAAGTGCAAAAGATTGCTTTAGCTATCAGGATGCGTGAGGTCAAGAACGGGCGTTCTGCTTGCTGGGAGAAGAGAAGAAACAATATGCTAAATGTCGTCATAGAAATGTGAGATGAGCTGTTTAGCACGAAACGAGTTGAACTGCAAAAAAATAATATTGCATCATACCCTGCAGCCTCCACGGACAGAGCTGTTAGAGAAAAACATTTTACTGCGCAAGAAGATCTGCAACCTTTAACATTTAGAAAGATAATGGAAGAAACTTCCACATCTCTGCTGAAGTTAAAATTGCCGAGAATTCCGAATCCCAAGGAGATGTTCCTAGCTGCCTGAAAACAAAATTCGAGGTAATCAGCGTTACTCCAATGTAATAATTGTTAGCAAAGTAGCATAGCGTTCCGAAGTCTGGGATGTCAGTTCTTTACACTTTTTTTTCGCATGTACATGGCTGAGAGCTAAGCGCAGGTAACTGAGCTGAGGTGTTAAGAAGCATATCATGATTGATGTCTCCGCTGTTACTTATCGGTACAATTCCTTGAAAGAATGCACTGAGTTGAAGCACTCCTTCAGGGCTCCCCACTAGAAACAAACCATTAGGCATTAAAAAAGTACAGCAGCAGATAAAATGCGTTATAGCTTCAGTCAGAATAATGAAAAAATCAACGCAGGCAATAAGAATTCAGTGGAGTGCCATTTTACCTAGCAAGTAATCGCCATCGCTTTCATTTAAAAAATGCGCTAATATTCGCGATGCATTACATATGTGAAAATACTGTGCTAGTGCCGTCTGTATCGACGGTATCGTCAATACAGACTTAGCATGGCTTAGCACGGCTTAGCACGGCTCACAGCTGAGAGGAGATTCTAGTAGTGACGTGTAGTGGTTTTGCAATACTTCTTCGTGCATCCTATGGTAACGTGCGTGCGTTATGAATGAGAAGCCAGTCGCTCGTAGTTTGGAAGGGCGCTTCTAACTTTTGAGGACAAATACAGCTGCAGCTATCAGGAGCATCGAGAATACAAATCTACACCTGGCGTTGAAGTCGCAGATTTACCATGGCCATCGGGAAAAAACAGGCCTTCTTCCGACACAACATGGCTTGGTTTTCGTGCAAAGCGTCACGAAAAGAAGGCCACCGACATATTGTTGCGGGCTGGTTCCTCACGTACAGTTCATTTTTCAACATGCGTTGCGCAGCTGTTGCCGTTGTGTTTGGCGCTGAAACGAAATTATAAAAATTGAAACGAAATTGAAACTCGAACTCAAGAAACAGGTAACTTAAGCTTTGAATTTCCGTGCCTTAACAAAACAAAGCTAATTTCTGATTATCACGAAATTGCGTCGTCCTGTGTCCGCCCATAGTGACGGCGGCTCTTCCAGCTTAGGTGTGCCGCAGCAGCGATGGGAGCAGGCGCACGACAGAGAAAGTATTAATCGAAAGTTCGAGGTCCCAGTCCCCAGCTCAAGATGAGGGAAATCGATAAACAAAGAGAAATGCACTTGGAACGTACACCACAGAAGCTAGCGCTGCACATGTTTTCTATCTTTTAGGGCGCTTAGATTACACCAAGTAATTGACTGTAAATTCACTGTGGCATGAATGGCACCAAGTATAGTTCGGTGCTATCATATACCGAGATATTAACTACCTCACGATTTGTATGGTTATCTGATATTTGTAAGTAAACTGAATATTCCCTTTAAACTAAGTCTGCCCTAAAGCGCGCGAGCAACTGCGAACATTATCGCAGTTTATAAGGTTTTCCTTCGTGCATTAAACAACCTTTAATAATAATAATTGGTTTTGGGGGAAAGGAAATGCTCATATATCGTTGGACACCTGAACCGCGCCGTAAGGTAAGGGATAAAGGAGGGAGCGAAAGAAGAAATGAAGAAAGAGGTGCCGTAGTGGAGGGCTCCGGAATAATTTCGACCTCCTGGGGATCTTTAACGTGCACTCACATTGCACAGCACACGGGCGCCTTAGTGTTCTGCCTCCATAAGAACGCAGCCCCCGTGGTCGGGTTCGAACCCGGGAACTACGGATCAGTAGCCGAGCGCCCTAACCACTGAGCCACCGCGGCGGGTAAATGACTCTTGGCAGACTAAGCATTAGGTGTACGTAAGGGACTTATCTTTGGTGTGCCTTCGTTGCAAATAGTTGGTGATGTTCTCAAATATGCAAAATTAACTATGCTCAGTGTGCCACGAGAGCCCTACCGATCAATTATTTCTTTTTTCGTTCCTTTTCAACACTTTCAGCCTCTAATACACTACTGAATAATTATTTAAGCGGCAATAATAAGCGCAGAGGCGCTAGGCAAAAAAATGACAGGAGTGAGTAAGTTGGAATCTTTTTCGTGCCTTTGAACTAAAGAGGTGATAGCGTAAAGCCCTTACACTCATCTAAACAGAGCCAAATGAAAGTTGCGATAACCGCGAGCCAATGTGGCAGCTCTAGTTGCACATTCACCGTTTTCAACGTCAGCGGTCGTGACACGCCTCCTCCGCTAACAAGGCACGCCCAGTTTTGTTGACACGGCTGCTGCCGTGAGAGGCAGAGAGAGGGAAAGAAAAAAAGAGACAGCGGCTATAAATTAGGCACTATTGGAGAGAGTTGGAAACAGCGGAAGGTACGCGCCTGCCTCGAGTAGAGGCAGTGATTTGCCTGCCATGTCGACGGTGCGTGAGGTGTTGCTACACGGAGAAAACAGGGGAGCTGGTTGGAATGGACAGATGTGGAAGGTGGCTTTGGAAAAGAAGCAATGCTATGCGATGTAAGGCTCGACCTTTATTTTTTTTCTGGGCCGGTCTCTTTTGCCACCTAAGGCACTTGTAAAAGCGCGATCAATGTGCAGTAGTACGATACGAAATTTTATGCGATTAGCCTTATGTGGGCTTACAATAGAGTGATGGCCACAGGAGGACTTTAGTTGAATAAGACAGCATGTTACGCAGCTATCCTTACTGGCTTTGCATGTCAATAGAAACAAGAAGTGCAGCGAGATCAGCGATGGAAAAGCGAAGAGTGAAAAATTGCAAGAAGACTGGTATCATGGTATACACAGCTGCTCACAGCCCAGAGCGCACCTGAACGCCGACGCTTGGGACCAAAGGGGGTGACGAGAAAATTGCCACCGTTCTCGGTGCTTAGCTGAGTGGAGAGAGCGGTTTTCAATTTCACGATGCTCCTCCCGGCTCTGTTATTACAGACAGTGTTTATGCAAGCGCAATGAATGCTCTTTCGGCGCCGGGAAGCAATCCCTGCGAAATTATAGGTATCAGTGCTTGTTTAAAAACAGATCAGAAGGCAAATATCCTGCTGCATAGGAAGGAAAGTACGTGAAAAAACCGGATGCAAGGTAACTTCGGTGATGTACCCAAGCGTAATTCATAGATCCGTGCGCAGCTTCCCTGTTTTGATGGAATAGTTTGTTATATTAAATAATTAGAATTTTGTTTGTCTGCCTATATACCCTAATTTTATTCCAGCTTACTTGACGTGGTATTTGTTACGCGGACTTAAGCTGATAACACCGACTTCTATCCTGTTCGTACTTATTACTCTGTTTTGCTTTTATGTTCTCCCCCTATGTAATGCCCTGCTGGGTATTTAGGGTACTTCAATGAATAAAATAATTTTTCTTTGAAGCAGTTTTGTGCGAATATTTTTTGGAAGGACGTGCAAAAACTGCTCGCCAAAAGAAGTCCGCTTATTTAGAGAGTAATGTTCTCAGTGTTTACGAGATTTATTTGGGATCTGCACGCTATTTGTGATCGTTATAATAAACAAAAATATAAATAGACAAAAGGTAGGAATGAGTACTACCGAATGAACACTGTTGCACCCTTTACAAACAGTTTGTTTTATTTGTTTAGTGCATTTTCCTTCATTGTAAGCCCTTCTAGCACGCAAAGAGGATATGGACAACGATAGCACGCATCCGCCGATATGTTTTTCATTTCTTCATTTGCCCTTTTCATTGCTCCTTCGTCTGCTTAAACAAAACAGCTAGCAGTATTCGATTTTTATTTTCATTGACAAAGTATATGTCATGTGCGAATGCTAGTGACTAATAATGATAGCAATTAATAACTGGGAGCCTCCTTAAATATAGAGCAAAAAAATTGAGAGATAACGTTGCGTCATGCTGCCAGCCTTCATAAATCCAAGCTTTCTTGAAGCCGTTCTGATTGCTATTACTCTCTCGGGAACAAGAAATATCGGCCCCACGTGGCAATTGAGACTCGCTCCCGAACGATAAAACGCTCCAAGGGCCTTCTGGTCCGGTCATATTGCCCCTCTTATTTTGATGACCTGGTTTCGAAAAACGAAAACTGAAAATGCTATTTAAAGCTTATATCAAAATTGTTTTTTCTATCCATTTTTTCAGACCGCTCCTTATTTTTTCGCTGTCAGATGACACTACAGATTTCACTCTTGGCAGCATATGCAGATAACTAATACTGTCTTCCTGACTCTTCTATATAAGCACTGCTATTTCCTAGTCACAGGCGCATGCTCATCGTGATAAGCGAAGTTCAAAAACTGAAGCTTATTGAATTGAAAAGGAGACATAGTATGTTTTGAAATGTGGTCTGTTCCGCGGCATAGCGCTAGTTCTTCCTCACAAAGTACTTCCTCTTCTGACGAGACTTGGCGCTAACCTTGACGCGCTATCGCTACTTCAGAGCTCGTCCGGTGTAAAGGCATCGGGAATTGTTTCGCAACAGCCATTGTCAGAACAAATATTTGCGCCACGAAATTGCATCACGGAGGAGAAAGTGTGCGTGTCTTCGAAAGAAAACTGCTGTGAAGAAAATTATAGCAGATTCACTACGCTGCATTAGCTGTGCACACTATTCCTAATTGCACAGGAAGCATCAATATGAAAGGTAAAAAACTGAAGCCGGCAATTTAGCTCCGCCTTAAGGATATAACGCTATAGCATAGTGGGTTAGGCTTTTCATTCTGAGCAGTTTGACGCCTTTGAGCGCATTTTTCAATAATCAATTACACACTCTAAATTTCCTTTATTAGCATCATCAAGCACTGGTTTTTCATTCTGAGCATTTTGACACTATGAACCCCCTTTTTGCAATTTTTCTTTCTTCATTTCTTTAATTAGTCAATTAATCACTATGATCTCATTGACTCATAATTGGCTATCACACGCCAATCAATCAAAAATCAGTATAACCACAAATTACCATGACACGATTTTTTTTACGTAGCCATCGATTATTTACGACACGCGGTGGCGATTTACTACACCGACGGCTTTCCAACCGAACGAGCTCTATACGCTGTCGCGTAATGCTAGCATTGCGCACAAGAGCTAACTCTGTTCTTATTCCCACTTTGAGCTAGAAAATGACTCATGCTAAATGAATGTTTAGGTAAACTACCAGGAAAAAGGAAATGGCTTGTAAAACATATTTACAGAGGAATCATTTGATGAATGCATCTGCTGCTTTTCATTTCAAACTGAAGGTACCTGCACATCCCAGACCTATGCGCCGTATTTTTGTTTTTACGGTATGGAGATAGCAGCGGTATATTTTGAAGTAGAAGCAAAAACACGAGCTATTTTATAGGCAGAAGGGGAACTGAAGTCTCTAAAGAAATCAAAAGCTAAGATTTGCTGATTCACAAACGGCTGAAATGCTTGAATTGACCAGAAGAACAGCTCAAAACCTAGCCCACACTCTAATCGTCGTCCTTAGGACATACACCCTATCGAGTGGTGAAGAATTCCTGCGGAATTTCAGAAGTCTCAGCCGTCCAGTAACGGCAAACGTCCGGCGCGCTAGGCCGAAAGTACTGATCAAAATAAATGGCAATACTTGTATCATTATTACCGCCTAGGTAAGATACATGAGATTACATCACTGCTTTTAATTACCTAAGCTCCCATCACGGTAGGAGGCTGCAAGAACCTCGTAAGTCTCAATGGAGCGGTTTTACTGCTCCGTCATATCCTTTTCTCTGACTGCGGTAGGCGCCGACCAGTGGCAAAAAGCTCGATTCTCTCAAATGTTAGGTACCAACTAGGCCCACTGGACACGTCAGCTATTTTCAGCGTGCGCTGTAAAACAACCGTTTTGAAACTGCCGTCGACTCAACTCGCATCATGAAGAAAGCATATCAACTATTTCAGATCGAATGGAAATATGTTCCAAGCAATCTTAGAAAAGCATCCCTCTCGAATAACCTCAAAACTTTTAGTAATGAAAGTCTTAAGAAGGTTCCTTCATAGACTGCATCAAAGGTGTCATGCATGATCAGGTCGCGGGTATAGAAGAGCGGTTACAAAGCAGTCATATAAGCGGGTAGAGCGCCTTTATATATTTTAACGCCAAGAAATATACAGTAGTGTTGCCGCCTGTGCCCGTTTTGAGTGCGCAGTTTTTCCTATCTTTTTTTTTAGCCAACCCCTTATAACTGAAGTCATCGCCGAAACGTGACCTATTTCCTGTTTCTTCATAGTTTTTACATACATTTTTGCTCTCTGCGCAGACGAATGATTCATTTTAAAAAAGTCATTTTTTACAGCACTTCAAGGCAAATGGCCTCGCGAAAAGCAAAGAAAGGCTGATATTTTAATACTTTCTTGGTGTGCTCTTCAATGCAGTTTTTTGCAGCAATAAACGGAATAGTCCAGCCATGAAATCTATCTAAAAAACACGTCGCACAAATTTTATGCGCAAGAAATATCTAGGCTACCCTCCTGCCGCTACCTGTGAGTTGAAGTCTTATAAAGTAGTACGAGTAGTACACTGCCGGCACGCTTGCCTAACTGCTGAATGAGGTACTTTTGAGTTTTACGCGGCATATTGGACACCGCGACGTGAGCCGTGTAATTGGCCCTCGGTCACAATAAGTATATGGTAAAAAAAGATAACAAAAGGCAATGCATTGGAGAGCATTGATTTCATTCTTTGTGGTCACTGAACGCCAAAAAAATCAAGTGCACACAAAATCACGTACGTGGATTCAACAGCTGAGGTGGCATAAAACGCAATGTTTCATGACTAGTATACTTACTGCTTACTAGTTACGACTTACTACTTTCTACTTTCTACTTACTACTTACTACTTACTACTTACTACTCACTCTTTACTTTTCGATCAAGCATGCAGATAGGAACATCCGCCTGCATATTCTTTAATTACAGACTAAAATAATTTTACAGTGTTATTCTTCAGAACAAGCATACGGAATTAGTTTACTGCGGTATTTATATATTAAAAACATCGTGCTGGTTTCACTTTGGCGCCATAAGTGGATTGGGTTCAGTGCAAATTTAAACAACAAACAAAAATAAATCCCAGATAAGGTTAATTGCGCACAGAGAAAACTTTGTATTTAAGAATTTTCAAACTACCTTGTCAAGAGCAGCGCAAATGTTTCAAGTGACATCTAGCTGGTTTACCATTTCAGACGGCAACAAAATGTGCTATCGGTCGCTGATATTACAATTCACCTATTTTCTAACTGAACGCACATCAGAGCTGGCCTTTTAAAGCGCAATTAAGGCAGGTTCTGATCTGCCTATATCATCATATGTTAAACGTTGGTCCTCACGCGTCAGAATGGTCGTCAGGCGACTCATCAGATTAAAGCTCTCAAGTGAGCCTCCAATACACTACATCTCTCCTGAACTCCTTGGTTTAAGCACAAACTCCGGTGTTAAGAGTTATTCGGGTCCACAGCTACCTGTCATGAACCTGTCGATGAAAATATCTCCACCAGGTTGGCCGACTTCTGTAGGCACCTGCCTCTATTCAGTAGTGTGCCCATAGCCAAAACAGGTCACCGGATCTACGGGCACTATCGACATTAGCCAACACCACTTGGCTTTATGCCCTCTGGTTTCAAAAGGTAATTGATACAAAGCAAAGCTGCTAGACAACAATCGGACGATTACGTGAGTAAGAGAAGAAGCCCTCATTAGCTTTTCTTATGGCAATTAAATTACTCCGAAGGAAGAAACGATGCCGATGAAGTAAATGGAAAGACGAGGAGGTTAATGGGGACAAGAAACCTCTTGGCTACCCTGCAGAGGGGGAAAAATATGAGGGTATATATAGGTCAAGCAGACTAAGAAAATTCTGCTAGCAACTCCGGCATGCTTCACCAGTGTGTCAAATGGCATGCATTTGCGGACGTCAAAAACTCTGTAAAAGAAAGTTCATAGTGCTGTCCCGGCACTAGAAGAGGTAGGGCGAAAATCCAGAAAGGCGCTGATTTTATTTGGGGGAAATGGGGGATCGGTAGACGCGGCGGAAGTATAGGGAGGAAAATTCCACAAGCAGGAGTGGAGAGGAATGAAGGGAAAAAATGGCGGTGGCTGAGAGAGTATGAGTACAGGCGCTGAAACCGGGAAAATTATTGGAAAGTTAACCAGAAGGTAAGGAAGTGAGTAATGTTTATGAGTTTGCTACATTCTTTGGTGCAACGTAAACTGTCGCAATCATAGGAAGTGGATTTGGCACATTCCCTCTCATTTATTTGGAGGTTCTCAGGACATTTCGGCGACCACCTCAAAGACTGCTCATATATTTTTTGTAACCTATGAGGCTCAACTATAGAAACCACCTGAAAGGGGATGGGCTATGTTTGTTTATGTGCTGACAATTGACGCTGTATTTACAACCGCCTAGGATCTGTTACCAGCCCACTTTGTCAAACTTTTCTTCACGCTTTTAACAATGGCTGCACTGCATGAATGTTTCTGCAACATCAGCAGATATATAAGACACCTCTTCAGATAACATGGCAATGCTTTCAAGGACACGTACCGCTACTGGCTTGTGCCACGGAACCGATATGAGCTAATGAAAATAAAACTTCAGAGAGGGGACGTATACCTTTAATATTCTGTTTCTGTTAAGGGCACTTCGCCCTGCTGGTTGAAGTTATAGATGTTTGAGTTAGGAATGCCTCGAGCAAGTAGGAAACAGAGATACATTCTTAATGCGCAAATTGAAACCATACAATGGGCAGGGTTAAACGGGTGGAAGGAAACTCAGGATTTCTTAATATTTTTGGTACGCTTACCTGTTACGCTCAACCTGTTGCTATCGCTTTGCAGTGCTTATTTTCTTGCCCGTTCGCCTCTCCCCTTTCCTTTCTATTTTCTTTCTCCATCCTTCTGGTATTCCAAGACCCGAGACACACTTTTCCGCTCCGTTCTCTTTTACTCTCTTGTGTCTTTTTCAATACCACCTATGCCGAATTATGTTCTGCTGTGCTACTGCTAGCGTAGACGACGAGGCTAGTTGGTTCAACATTTTGACTGGAAACAACGAAAGACACATAATCGAAGATGAAGGTGAGAAGCGCTCATCAATCACAATCAGGTTAGTTGAAAGTCAGGGCCACTAATATGTTCTGTCTTCGTTCTTGTGTCTTTAATTGTTTTCAGTCGAGATACTTCGACGTGCTCTTATTTCTGACTTGTTTTTTCAGGTCAAACCGGCTTTCCTTTTCCTGTGCCAAGTGTCGCTGCTGGCATGTCTAAACAAAAGTTATATCAAGTTCACGTTAGCCAGTCCTGCCGTCCTCTGCGCACCACGCCCTGATCCCCGTCCCTTCCCGGTCCTTCGTCCTATGATATAACTTAAGATCTTATATCACCTCATGCTGATGATGACCACCCTTACCCAGATGAAGTTTTATTGTCGAAACATCGGCTAGAGCACTGAAATTTCCCTCACGCCCTTCGCTCAGTTTAGTTTGGAGTTCTAGTTTCGGCCATCCACAGTCGAGGACTTTCACTCTGCTTTCAAAGTGGCTTCGGCTAGATTTTAGTGCCCTCTTGAGCAGGGTCTGAAGTTGCTTCCTCGCGGCAAGTACTGCGGAACTATGAATAATTTTATTCCCAAAAATAAAAAGCTATCTCATGCCGAATTCCTCTAACTACCTCAAACATACAAAGCGCAAGACATGTTCTAAAATTCTGAAAGTGGTGTCCCGACATAACTTCGTCTATATAGACCTGTTTTCTTTTTCAGCACTCTATTTTCTTTAAGTAATGAACTACCAACTCAGCCATTCCTGAGTCCTTCTCAAGAAAAGATATGTTTTAATTAATGCGCGTGTGAGTAATTACATTTCTCTGAAATTACAGTGGAAGATGAAAGTGGTTTTTGAATAAAGGAAGTGGCACAGTAACTGTCTCACATATCTCTGCGGCCAACACTGAGGCTGTAGAGGATAGAAGTAAGGAGGAGCTAAGCCACATAATACAGAAAAAAAGGATAAGACCACAAATTCACTTGCGAATAAAGTATCGGCGCTGCTGTCGAAGAGTAATCTCTGTGATTCGAAGGAAATACTTGTCTTATTCAATGCCTCCGCTTCATTTCACATAAGTGAAACGAATACTGCTGTCGCATTACAATCTCTGAGTAAATATTATGACCAGCTACAGTCTTGGTGAAAAGTCATAAGGCGAAACGGTTTTCGCTTAAGCCCCATAATAGAGCTATTACGACCCTATTAAATACCGAAGGACCTTGAAATGCTAACAGAAGGTTTCTCTGACGGCAGAGAAGCTTCCTGGTTGGTTTGTGTTTAATTGATCTGTTACACAGAGAATTCTAAGGACATTCTTCTTGCTGCACGTGAACGCTGTGACCTTAGAAATTTTGACCAAGACTGTTCATGGTCGATAGGAAAGAACAAGATGCGCAGTTTTTAAGAGTCAGCAAGAAAACCTACACATCTTATGTAGACGTAAGTGTTGCTACAAGTCGACATCACTACCAAGTGAGAAAAAAACATAACAAGCAAAAAAGCTGCTCCTTGGGACCGGTGTCAGAGAAGGAATAGCTCAATGAGCGTGAAAGGTTTGCTATGTAGTATATCATGGGCACCTGAAAGTCAAACCTCTGAAAGCCATCACGTCCGCCTGGATTTTCTAAGTGATTGGTGAAGCCCTTGAGATTATTGCATTAAGAATGGCAGCTTGTCACAACTGTCATTATATTACTCTTTTTTTTCTTGTATAGGATGCACACGTTCTTTTATTTGGTTGTCTCACTCATTTCGCATACCCCTTTTACAAAAAGCTATACGAATAAAAAAACGTTCCAATAGAAAGGTGACTTCCAGCTACCGATCTCTAAACCCCTTCCACTCATTCCCCCCTTCACCCCGACCGCGACCTGCTTGTCTTTCGCCAGCTCCCCAGCTCTCAACCAGCGCAGTGTTAAAATTACGTTTTTTGAGTTCATCACACTTCTGTTCAGGTTCTCGTGTCAAATGAACGAAACAGTGCTGTAACTATCGCTTATTGCTAAAACATTCTCCAAGTTAGTAACTTAAGCTTAACTCTTCCGCAAGCCATTTTTATATACACAGACGTATCTGCATACTTAGCCGAGCAGTATAGGCGCATCGTCGCAAAGAACCAATACAACCAAAGGTTCTTAGGCCCGACCAACCTAAACTATGTGTAGAGTAGAGACGCCTGCTCCATACAGCATAATCATTGCTGACCGCCGGTTTTGGGCCTTGGATGTAAGCCCTTCAGTCGTGCCTAACAAAAGCGAGACACGAATTTCTCCAACGCTTAATTATTCTATTACATTAAGAATGGATCCTAAGGATTTTTACGCCGCAATGGGATCTGCAGCCAAACAGTTCCATTACTGAAGGCGTATTGATCGTATCGCCTAGCAGCAGATAAGCATTCCCAGTAACCCAAGAACCCTGAAACCTGGAACGAATTTTGGTGAAAGCAAAGTTTTGGTACGAATGCGTGAGATTTTCTTTTAGAGTACCTGACGCCATGAGCGGTCTGTTAGCAGATGTAGACAACCCGCCCAAAAGCCTTTAAACCTTGGAATACGCAGGAAAGTTTCTATTTTCGTTACATTTACATTATTGTAAGCGCAATGCAGGCTATATATTTTTTTTCTGATTTCGGAAACCTGGGCGTCAAATTTTCAGCCTTCAAGTCACAACGTAAAAAACTCAGACGGGACACTTAGAGCGAGAACACACAACGAGCGCTGCGTGCGCAGAACGACACGGTTCTCGCCTGGCAAACAGCGTTGACAATGAGGGCTGTAATGGCTGGGAAATCGAGAGTGAAACACAGAAAAGAGCCCGAGGTACAAGAAGGGTAATTAGCCAGAGCAGGTCCTTGGGCTTATTGATTATCTATCTTCAAGTCACAGCGCAAAAAGCACAGACGGGACACATAGAGCAAGAACACACAACGAGCGCGGTGTCCCGTCTGTGGTTTTTGCGCTGTGACTTGAAGATGGATAACCAACAAGCCCAAGCTGCTGTTCTGGCAAATTTTCGGCGAGTTGTCCGTTTGTTTCGACTGCAGGCATAAAGCTAGGAGCTTGATTAAAGGCGCGCATTGCGCTTTCCTTTCTTCACTTTCTGTAAGGTAATGCATAAACAAACTACAGCACGCCGCGTTACTTTATGTTTATGTCCGATGAGCAATACTGATCAGTTGATATGTTAGATGAACGCTGCCCATCATGCCTCACGGTAGCATGACGGAGGGACACTGAATGGGTCTTAACACAAAGAGCCCGCACACTGCAGCAAAGCCCTTTGGGGGCATGCGAAGTAGTATGAGGCCGCAACCAACAACAAAAGGTAAATAAGAGAAGCCCCTGAATACGTAGCGACATACGCAGTCCTAGATGGCGAGAGGAAATGACCCCGCATCAACATTGCGAGCCAGTGCTTCTGTGTACGGCGTTCTCGTATATGACCGGCCGTTCCACACCATACGTATACGCATTCAGGCCATATGTTTCTCGGCAAGCGCTGGTACCACCGCCTGACGTCGATCGCCGGAGCAAATGATCCGCGCTGGCCTGGGGCGAAACATCGTGGGTACCGTTCGGTGCGCCGCACCTTCTTCTGACGGCGGCGTTCAGAGACAAATGTTACTTTTCTGCGCTCCTGCGAACGGGAAACAACATATGAGCCGGCTGCTCTCCGTGGTACACCCAACGAACGCAGAGGCACAAGCGTGCATCCTCCGCGGCTTGCTCCTACAGAGCGAGCCCTTTCCTTTCACCCGCTCATCATAGGAGGGTGCTTTCATGTAGTATATGCTGTTCCTGTGAGTCGTGTGTGCGTTCTTGAGTGCGTGTGTTTCGTTGCGTGCGTTTACTCAACTAGTAGGCGGAACGCGGCGTCTTTCTTGCGCCTTGACGAAGCTTTTTGCGCGCGCAAGCTCTTTGCGGATGGCACAACGATGGGCTTGACCTGCGGAACATAATGGAGATGCCGGAGAAGGTTCTTCGTCCTGCATTAGGGTCTCCTGCTGCTTTCCTCTGAGACGCTCTTATTATTGTCCATAGCGGTGTTTATTAGGATCGGCTGCTCTTCTGTCTCTGTTTTTGCCTCTTAAGCTGTTTGTTGCTTTTAAACACGTGTCGCAACACTGCTCTTTCAAATTATCCCCAAGAGCGCGCCAGTGTGGATTCTGCCGTTTAAAACCGCCGTCAAGGGGAATTTTGCAAGTGTCGCCGTTGCATCACACCCCAGCCTAGCTCTTAGATATCGCCACTAAATCTTTATGCAGGGCGTCACGTAGTCGAAGAGGTAAGACTCGCGAAGTTTAGGCCAACTAAAGTGGGCTGTGTGTAATCTTAGAACATTAAACAAAAAAGGAATAAGGTATCCAGCTATGGCATCCATGATAAAACAAAAGCGTAAAAGCAGCCGCATGACATGATGAATGAAAAATAATTTAAATCGAGTTTAGTCACTTATTACAAAGATTGAGGCAACAAACGAAAACATCAAAACCTCCCTAGCATTATGTTCCCAAATTGCGGTGATTTAAAAATAAAAAGTAAAGATGGAAAGTCAGTCCACGTTGAAGAGATTTTTTTTATCAAATGTATTATAGCGTACATTATTAGAATACAATTTTCTCATCTTATAAGTCCAGCGTATCAAAAGACTTAGAGACAGATTTTTTCCCCCTCTTTAAAATCCTATAGTCTGTTTTCAAAGAGTAAAATTCATTAAAGAAGATATTTTACTTTGTTTATTCGCAGTTTATGGGCTCTAGTTAATGGCAGGCGAGTAGAGAAGTCTTTCTGTTTGGCTCTTGCTGGTGTCTATGTGGCTGAATTCAATTTTTAAGGAAATCCCCAAAGTTGACAACATTCGTATATAGAGACTAATTACTAATTAGCAATGACCCAAGGGCAGCTATAAGGCAACAAATATAAGCTATACTTTGAACATTTCTTTAATTATGAAGTTTCTGTTGAAAGGGTATAGCTTTCGTTTATAGCCGTATGGCTGCACTTTGGTGGATACTGATGAGAAATTACTACTTTTGTTCATGCTGCATAACAATACAGCTAATTAAGAGCTTGCTTCGTTTTCTTCATTCTCGCTTGTAGACTCTGGAGAGAGAGAACCTAATAATAAGTAAATCACTTCATTCTTTCTTTCCATCGTATATAGGGTCCTATCAACAAAATTGAACAAATATTTTTATTCTTCTCCAGGAGCCGTGAAGATTGAAACATAGAGCTCATTTGAAAGTTAGCGCAGCCTCATTTGAAACCGACAGTTGGATATTACCCCCAATAAGTAGAAAGTAAATACTGAGCTTGGTTCCTTTGTCCAAACTTTGTTGAGAGCAGAAACTCAATAATCATCTAGGACTATTTCTGGGCACTCTATGTGGCCTTAACTGAAGCTAACAGCCTCACGTCACTTTCCTAATCATCAGGTCTACCTGCTTCTCATTAGAGAAAGAAGCTTAAGTCGTATGCGCCGGTGAGATTTCAGGTAGTATTCAACTTCATTATTTGTCCAGAAGCACTGAGGTCTTCGCGTATTCTTGGTTTCCTTTTTTACATTCGAGCCGTTTGGTTCCCTATGCCGTCGCCTCTGACCAGCTCGTGATCATAGTATAATCCGTTGTTTGATTCCTCTATTCAGATGGTGGCTATTGACGGTGCCATTGTATGATGATTATGTTGCTATCGAAAAAAAGCTTTGTTTCATGCGAAAGATGGCAAAATATCTTTCAAACCGGTGAATTTTTGTGCAGCTTTTGCGTTTGCTTTTTATCAAGCTCCTTTCATTTCTGTTCAGACTGAAGTATGGTGGAGAAGTTTGACAATTTTGCATGCGCAAAAAAAAGCCACGTTGCGATACATACTGACCGTTTTTTAATGGTGGAAATGGTTTCCATTAATTCTCTTGAATTATGCAGAACAAAATGCTTTGCAAAAAGTAAAGAACAAAAAATATTGCGTTCGTTGCTTTTTTTTTACTGCCAGCAGTAAAAAAAAAGAGCGTGTCGAAATTCAGGTGCTTTCTTTTCCTGTTATGTTCCAACACAACAAAGGAATTTGTTATGCCTGTGATAGAGAGAAGTAATTATATTTTTGAAGCTTCACGACGTATATCGACAAAGTCGGAGAGAATAGTTTTCTAAATTCGATGCAACAAAGTTGTAGATATTAAATTGAAGAGAATCTAGAAGAATGTACAGCCAACCGATGCTCGCATACCGCTTCATCATCCGTTTTTATGTGCATGTGAAGCGGGACCTGATATTTAGGGGGAAGCCATCAAATTTTTGTAATCTTAGCCATTCTTCGAGAAAACTGCAAACCTGTTCTCGAGATCCACATGCAAGACGAAAAGAGAACGGTGCATTTGAATGCAGCGCATTCACAAAGAGTGAAAGAGAAAAAGATTTGAACAACAGCGACCTTTTCTCAATGGCCGGATTTGATCTGCGTCTCGACACGGGAAGCAAAACGCGATTCCGCAGAGGCCGTCATAAGTCAGGTCGTATCACATCCGGCGAGGAGAGACAAGCAGGCCAACTTGGGTCAGACGGCAGCCATGGGTCCCTTGAACATTCAACACCACTGCCATTTCCGCGTTATCAGAGTAGCATTAGTTAACTGCGTGGTGCCATTTAAACTTTCTTTTTCATGGTACAAACGCAAGTCGGTAAAAAAAAAATGTCGCACAATATCCAGCTGTTTTTATGCTCTTTATCGTCTACTAGGTAAAGCAATAAGAAACACGACTATTTCAATTTGAACCATATTTCGTGAAAACTTGCAGCACCCTTCGTCATATTAACGCACGCATTCATTGGTGACGACCACTTGAATATCTAGGCGAGAATGATTATTGAAAACGGCGGGACAAACTGCCTTTATTTTCTTTCAAGCCAAGCTGATGTAGGGTTCTGTAAAGTAAAGATCATGTAAAAAGAGTGAAAAAGTTTCACGGCCCTGATTGTAGCAGACAGACAGTCGCCAATAATTATACTTGCTTGTAGACATCGTGTCGGAGAAAAGGGTGGTCTCCTTTTTTGACGCTTTCCACAATTTTCAAACAATCTTGTCGCTTAAAAATAAAGCTGAAGGTGTTCAATGATGCTGTAGTTTTACTGCGGAAACATGACGTTGCACCGGCACTGTCAGCAAGTGTTTATGCTAAGCATTCATAAAGATACTTCTTTTTGCAGAACAGTTTAGGCTATTATAACAGCTGTTAGTTAAGTTTTAAGTCCGCCCAAATATTTCACAATTAAAAACTCTGACAAGGCCTACGCGTGGCGCCTACGTTGAATGCCACCTATAAGCACGTCTATGCGTTCATATCACACACGTGTAGTGCAGATCGAAACCGTGTGACTGAAGATGCTCCGAAGCCGTAAATGAACACATCAGTCGTGTTTTAAAATTAACACTGTGCCATATGTAGATATTCTCATTCATGTCCAAGCTGGCGTGGTTGCTCAGTGACTTCGGCGTTCGCTCACCGATCTCAAGGTCCCAGGTTCGATGGCTGCCGTGGCTCCCCTATTTCGATGCAAGTACACACACGCGGTGTCAACGCACGATAAGAAACCGGAGTATTCACAGTTGATTTGAGCTGATCCCAACGACGTCCATGTGTCCCTTCGAGACGTTCGATCCCAAACTCCACATTTTACAATTCATAATCGGTGTCAGTGCCAGCGAGGGCATGCGCTCTAAACACAATGAATAAAAACACACTGAATTCGCAGTGAGCAGGACACATATATACATTTAAAGAGTGCGAGCTAAATTAAGATTATGTTGTGTGAAATAACACAGTACAAGGCTGTGGCGTTTATAGTAAGAAGCGGCGGCATAATCGTCGTTTAATTTCTCATGCATAGCTGAACGTAAGCAGCCACATACTATTGAGTGACAAGGTAGACACCAGTTTCAACCAGTGGGCTTTCGGTATTTTTTCCTGTGTCAAGAAGGCAGTAGTCGGCTTTTATTCTTAAACTCGACACGAGTAAACCAATCGAGGTTTTCTGGCGAACGCAGTTAAATAAGGAAAATCTTATCATGATAGCGTTAAGGCTCCCGTTGGCGCCGGCGTTGCGTGGAAAAAACCTCCAAAGAAGCAACTCAGGTGGTCCACCTAGGCCACGTGAGGTTTGTGGCTTCATCACAGCCTGCATACCAAGAGTGTGAGAAAACCGACCACCGTAGCAGGTGGCAGTTAAATGATTCATTGGTCGCGAGAAGTTTCTCGGGAAAAACAACTTGGGTCACACAAGCCCCACCAGTGGCAGCACCTGACACCGCAAGGCAGTGGCGCATAGCTTAACTGATGCACTACTGCGCCAGGAGTGGTATAAGGACTCCCGCGGATCCATGAATTTTAAGTGGAGAATGCCAATTGCGCATCGATGGGCAATAACCCAGTAACGCTGCCGCGTCTTGCCCTTAAAGGGAATGTAAGTGCCCCCTTCAATTTTTCCATGCTAACTGCCTCAGCTACGAGGTTTGCTGATCTCTTGATTCAAGCTCTGGTTTTATTATTTTCAACTTTTTTCTAGCCTCCTTGTCGGCATACACTTCTACCTGCGCTCCATTATCAAACCGACATTTCAGTTCCTTACTGCACGTGCGATATTAATTGGACATAAAATGCCTACGCTATGCTTGGTGCTTCATAACTTCAGGTTTTTGATATCTTCTTTCATTCGCCTGAAATAACTAAATCCGGGTGTGAAATTTTAGGTACTGCGTGGAATTCCGCGGCGTCACGTATGCTTCATGTATAGACCGTTTAGACGTCGCTTTCACAGGAAAGAAATATATTTTATTGGACGAGCGAACACCCCGGACTGTTCCACTTGTGGCATGGCCGGGACTGTAGAGCATGTAAAGTTGTCGATTCCTTGAAGCGTTTGGACACCAGGCCAATCTCGGAAGACTTACTGCTAGGCGCTCGCCCGCAGAGATATCAAGCGGCCCCGGCAATGCGGGCGTTTTCACGTTTTTTTTTTCTGAGTGACACGGGACTCGACTCGCGGTTGTGATGGCACCAAAAGTGCGTGCGCATGATTTCACTTCTATTTTCACCACACCGTCACCCATCACGACCCTCTTTCTTCTCCTCCTCCCCTTCTCGAGTGCAGAGCAGCACGACCATTATTAATTTTTCTGGCTGACCTCTTTAGCTTGGTTTCATTAAATTCATCTGCTGTTGCTTCCTTTTCGTGCGTTTTTTGCTTGCTGCGTCTAGATCTGGCACTGCCAGATTATGTTCACCATAAAGTTCACAATCCCACCATATATGTTCTGCATCAACAGGCAACGAGATGTACTGAGAAAAAATTAACTAAATGCGAACATTCTCAGATCTTTCATTCTGCGCACCCTTCTGTCAATGCCATTCAGTGATCAAACCTTTCAGTATGACGAAGTTGACAATAAAATTATGGCAAAAACCGAAATTTCTCCATGGTGATTTATTTTACCAAATAGAAGCTTTTTATGAAAGCCACGCCTGTCAGCACATCTCTGTGTAAAACGTACATGCCGTCTTTATTAAAACGAAGCTGCATCGGCTTTGATCTTCCCGTAGAAAAATCAGTTGATGAGCTCTGCGTGTAAAAGAGAAACACTAGTCTTGAAGACTAGGCTACTCGTGAGTGTACATTAGAGCTGGCATCCAAGTCAGATTTTTACATTCAGCTGCATAGCAAACGCACTTGTGCTGTCACAACTATCTGCTCAGAACAGAATGCATTTAGAATAAATTTTTTTTTCAAATTCGAGAAACACTCTGATTTCACCTACATAACTTTCCAACTCGCTTGCTTCAGTACAATTGTCTTTAAAAGATGTCCTCGAATGTGCATGCCTAATTAATTGAATTTCAGGAGCAGAAATATAAGACGCAACACAAGTTTATAAACCATTCCCCGCAAAATGAAATTTATTGCATCCTTCTTGCGCTTTCTACAATTCAAACTGTCTCATATTACTGGAATTCGCATTTTTTTAAACAAATCTAAACGTCTTTCAGAAAAGGTTAAAAAGTCTTGGAATGCTCTGGTCTGAAATAAAGTTTCATAATAGAGCGAGAGCGCAGATTTGTATTTCCTAGGTTTCGTTAGTCTACAATGCTGTGTCAAATACCGAAACTTTTTCTTAATGCGCTTGAGGCCCAAAGTAATACCATATCTCTCTTCCTTGGTATTCGAAAGAAAGACATCCCTGCAAAGCTTTCATAAAAACTTCCTCAACGCACTAAAGTTTCTCCACCTCTTTGTTCTACAGAGCACGAAGTGCGCATATGATTAGCAGCGTAGAGGGCGTCTTAAATTTTTTCACCCCTGAGAACATCATTCTTCAGAGTTCCGGTTTTATATCGCTTTAAGAGATATGTTTAGCAGGGGACCATATATTCAACTCTACCTCAATGATTCAAAAGCCGCTGTTATGCAAAACGAAGGGGGCATAAATTACAAGCTGAATAGCACGACCGTTAACTCTTTTTTAAACTTTGATTGTGTTCATCTAGTCGTACTGATGTTCTGCTACGCCGAACGAATATTTTTGGCCTTTTTTTCTGTTTTCCTTCTAGACTTTGCCGGGAATTTTTTCCATCGTAGATTTCGTGTCTTATGTGCAAATAATCGAACATAACCGACACTTCTTACGTTCTTCATTCTGGTTTGCGTATTTCTTAGGCGTTTCTTAAGGGCTGCCACCATATCCTTGAAAACTGATAGCTGTTAGATTGTGTCTTTTAGAAATACGGTTTAATTTCTCCGCACATAAAATCATCATAGGCTGCTTTAAGACTTTACTATGGGTTAGCATATCTGCCACTTGACAGCAGAAGCAATTCTATATTTCTCTATTTAAAGCACGGCTGGCACATATGAAGTCCGCAAAAATAGATTTTTTCCAGCTTCCTAAGCCAGATTCCTTGCTCGTGATTATTGTAGAGATCCGCACATCAGTGCCTTATGCTCGCCATCGCTGATACTTCAGCTCGCTGCTGCTCCGCGGTGATGATTTTGATATTATAATTGAATGCGATTGTAGGTGATGCGGTATTAATGGTACGTTTTGTGAAGCTTCGCAGAAATTTGATTAAGGGGGTTGAATGTACCTAGTCTCTTTATATAATGTCAAGTGCAGTACACTAAACAAAGCCAAAGCATCAGAAGCCTTGTTCTTTATGAGAATTTTGAGTGTAGCCTCGCCGTACCGAACTTATGGTATCCATTTTAGTAATTTTAAATCCACGATGGGCAAGCATTTCATCGTTATTGCTATCTCATCAAGACAAGCAAGAGCTCATAATGTATGAGCGTGTGTTCGGTGTACAGTACTGCAAGATACTTGTTTTTCGATCCGAAAATGTAATGAGACTGGAAGCATGAATGAATAATTGTGCAATTTCCTATATAACACGTCACGGATAGGTAATTCATCAGTCATGCACACATCCAATGGACTATACTAAATCTGTCCAGGTCCAGCCATTAGGACTTCCTGATGTTTGCTTTCATTTTTTACTATTAGCTGGCAAGTGGAAACGGACCGTGTAATATTAAAGAAATGTTTCTGCACGACATGAATATACCACGATGTGTGCTTTTATAATGTCGAAAATTCATAAAAAAGAAATATAGCGGTAACGTCGAACCATTATTACCTTTGACCCTCAAACTTTACACACTCTAAAAATTGAAACAAACACTGAAAACATCCCCTCCACCAAACCCAATTTAGGTAAAAGATACGTATTTCTGAATTCCGTTCTTCCATTCATGAAGAACGCCTTACTGAAGGTCTTGATATTTACAGCATCCACAGGACGAGTATTAGCACTTGCCATGTCTAAGCACTAACCTTATGAAATCTCTCGTATGAAAATGCTCGTACAGAGCTCAGAAGAAGATTGTCAGACTTGTTAAATAATATTCCCGCATCTATAACTAGCATGCGCATAGTTGAGCTTGCAATTAAACAACTGCTTTAATATCCACAGCGGACCTCTTTTGGATTGTTTCACGTGGCTCGATAGTATGCACCTTGATCGAAGCCATCATTGCTTTCCGCTTAACAATTAGATAAGCTCATCTTTCACCGTTTTCTCTTCATTGCTCACTTCTCCTAAAGCTCGATAAAAAAAATTGAACAGAGAATTAACAAGGGACAGAATAACCTTATTCTCCGTGAAAGCACATTTTTCACACATAGTGAATAAGGTGTGTTCTGTAGAAGATCATGAGAAGTCTGTTAAATATTGGGGCCACTTTGTCCCTTTAGGTAGGTACGACCTTTCTCGTAATTTCTCTGGCAAGACCCAGGCTTTTGCGCGGCTTTTGCAGACTCATCTAAGACAGGATTCTCTGTCTTTCCATCATAGCAAGGCTTAGAAAAGCCCCTCTCTGCATATACTATTGCGCGAGAGAGGCTCTGTTAAGCTTTGCTCACCAGAAATTACAGCAGAAATAAAAGCTGAAAGCACAATCGGAGAATTACATGCATATTATGACGCAGCCTTTGAGGCGGGATGGAACGGCTGTATTTAAATTTTTCTTCTTGAAGAAAAGCGGTTATTGTGATAAGGACCCACATTTCTGACACCGAAATCTCTAAAGATAACTCAATGGACTTGGTCGTCTTCCTTTACAACCACTATGGAAGTTGTCCTTCTGCTTGCTGTACGTTTGTGGATCTAAAGCTGACGTTAAAGTTATTTCTGCCGGAAATATTAAAATCATTTCTATTGATATGGTTTGGTTTGGTTTATGGGGGTTTAACGTCCCAAAGCGACTCATGTTATGAGGGACGTCGTAGTGGAGGGCTCTGGAAAATTCGACCACCTGGGGTTCTTTGCCCTTAACAAAACTTTTTGAGCGTGCCTGCATGGGATTGCTCTGGTGTCAGACTTGCAGCCTAAGGTCAGAGTTTTGATTCAAGCCAAAGTCAAAACATTCATTATTTTCGAGCATACAAGGCCACGCGTAAAAAACATTTAGACTGATTGGCGTATTGCTAGTGAAATGGTCGAGCGCAAAACAAAATGAAAACGAAAATGAAGTGAAACAAATAAACAGGAATATAAAATGGCTCGGAACAAAATACGCACTTGACGCAACACTTCATCGCAAAGCACTTAATAAAAAGAAAAAAAAGGCAGGGTAATAAGGAACAGGAAAAAAAGTTCTCAAAAGTTAACAAACTGTCAGAAAAGTCGGGGGTCAGGCCCTTCCTGGTTGCTAAGAAAGAAAAACTTGCAGCAGAGCTTCAAGTTATTTAGACGCTTCACAATAATTAGCACTGTGTTCCAGACTGTTGCGCCTGGAAATTGAATTAAGCCTTTCCTCTGTACATTAAGACAGGCAGGCAAATTGAAGTTTCCATTCAGTGCATGTCTTGTGTTACGGTATGGTAATAAGAAAATCTTACTGGTAGAGGAGTCCTAGTATTAAGAAAATTACTTAACCATACACATAGTTTTAATAAAAAATAGATTCAAATGGCCATATGCAATGCTCCTTATATAGACAACTGTGGCACTATTTGAAAACGCATGACCTATTGCCTGCAGTGCTCTCTTCTGTAGTCTCCGTATAGGAATTAAATAGGTTTTTTTTTATGTTTGGCCTCACGATTCGCAGCAGTGGCTCTCGGGTACACCAATATAATTTTCAACGAAATTTATTTTTTAAATTCATGTCCTAATCCATTTTAAGCAATGTTGTGAGCTTCTAAACACCAGTTTTCTAATATTTTAGTGACTTTCAAATCCGCAAATTTTCGAGAAATCCTGATTTTCCAGCTACAACAAAAGCAATGCCGACTCCGGCTTTTCAGATGAACTGCAGCCTTGCGCTGTCGTGCAAATTTTTTAAGGCCTTTGGGGACAGCAGTGCTTTAGAAGGAATAATTTCTGCTGCTAATGTTTTCGGACTCCCGTGGTCTTGCTTCAAACCGGTTTATTCGCCTAAAGAATTAACCCCCGACTAAATCTAGCTTTTTTCTGTAAATCTTTAGTGCTTCTATGTATATAATACTCTCATTGCTGCCGCCGACAATTTGGGGCTACTTTTATTCAAATATTGTTCTGTTGCAGAACTTTTCAGCTTCTGAAAAACGTCAACTCAATAAAAGCAATGACTTTGCAATCGGTGCCAATGGAGTGAATATCTTGCATTACCTTTTTCCTGATTAGTTAGGCTGTGTAAACTTGCCACCTCTTCCGCTTCTTCTCAATATACCCAAATAAAGTGAACGAGGAATCCGTGCAATGAAATTTGGTGAAGCGATTTGAGGCGATACCAGAAACGCGGCTAGAACACACAGAATGCTCTCGCTCCAACGAAAGAAGAGGAGAGGGCCTTGTGTCTGAGAACTGCAGACATCTCAGCAGGCAGAAATAAAGGAAAGTGTGTGGGCGGCTAAGCGCAGCCTGCCTACGCTGGCCTGTGCGTTCGGAATTATCTCATTATTCATTTCGCGGAGTTCGGGCTGTGCTATAAGTCTGAAGGGAATGCAGTTAGGCCACGCGTAGTGCGGGGTCTCTGTCACTGCGATTTTCTCCGCTTTCGATCTGGCCTTTACTTCCTCCACATGCAAAATTTCTCATATAATCGAGCTAGTTTGAAATGAAGCGTTAGCTCGTGGCGTATGGGACACACGGCCCTTTTTTGCTGATGCATGCTACTTGGGGAACGCGCATCATATTAGCATAAATTTCAATGATTCGAAAGCGACGGCTGGTTTCGAAAAGAAACCAGTTGCGACGAAAATACGGAAAATACAGGAAACGAACAGCCTCGAAAAACTACAAGTAATCATAGCAAGCTTAAGTTGCTGATCTCGAGCTCCTTGCAATGTCAGAGCAATCCCAGCCAGTATATTAAGAATGAAGCCTTATAATTAAGTGCGGAAGAGGATTATGCAATAATTCCTGCAGATTCTTTATTCATAGACTTCCTCTGCTGGTTTCATGTACAGCGTTATATGGTTTAAAGCTGAAGGTTAATGTCAACTGCGGTTTAAAACGTCCGTGGATTGCCAGAAAAAAAATACGCTCCTTTCTGAGCGAAGCAGGAGATTAGGTCTCCACGCTATGCTCGAAGCTCTGCAGTGCTCACATCTTTTTTTTCTGGTAAAACTGCGCTTTCAAGAGCTTGCAGTAAATGATAAACTTTTTTAAAGATAAAACTACTTAAGGTGAATTGAAGGCAGTAAATATGCGTTGGACGCCTGCCGCTCGTTTTATTTCATTGACTTTGGTTGGCTGTACAGTTTTGGCTAAAACGAATAGAGTCGTAAGCGCAGCATAAGAGCAAAGATTAATGGCTCCCAGGTTGGTAGGAATGAAGTTAATGCTCCGGCGTGCTATCACCTCTCGTTGAACTCGCTCCTTCACGGCTCCTATTAATAAGGGCTAGGGCCCTTCATTTGCTTGTTAAAGAAGGCTTAAAGGCACGCGGAGAGTGAGATAGGGGATTATTAAGCGCATGGAACTTTACCTTATTGCCTCAGTGAGGTGAGCTTTTTTCATGCCTGGCATTGCCCTTTCGCGCCTGCTTCTGGGATGCTGGTGTGTTTAAGCAAGACATTTGACTCGTCCGAATTTAAAAATATATTGAAAAGACAGCGGGAGCAACTGTTCCGCCCTTATTCATATCATCCCCAACAAGTCAAAATTATGCGCCAGAGTCCAGCATCAAGAGCATTCAATCAACGCTAGCTACAAGACCTGTCAAACTTTGCTTGAATTTCTCGCCCGCAAAACAAAAATCTCTTGGCTGGGTAAATGATGACCATCGATGAAAAACGAGCTTAAGTAGGGTAGGTCCTAAATCATGCTCTCAGAGCATCGCTCGCTGGTCACGTCCCTTTCGTCGCATATATGTTTGTCTGATGTATAGTACATCCCAGTTCTTGCACAGTCTCTTTTGCATGTTTTGTTACTCTGCAATTTGTATACAATTTTCTAGCGGTATTACACGCAGCCGATGCAAATATATCTCTCTCCCCAGCGTGTGGAATGCAGTTCGTCCGACCACCAGCGTTGGCATTCTGAGAATGACTTATTGAGAGGGAACATCTACAATGACCGCGGTTCTGGATGCTGTAGCCGTTCTGATTTCACAAGGCCGTGAGTTGGGGCTTTTGTTGTAGCAAACATCGGAAGTGTGCTGAAAATTGGCAGTTTTCTTTGCTCTTATTAATACTGCTGTACTATTATTACTTTTCTCGCAGCGGGTTAATTAACAAATGTTCTTGTGGTGTGGCAGAGATAGGGCTGTTTTACCCCTCAATAACAACCACAACAACAGCAAAAAAAAGGAGCGTTGTAAATACCAAGCGCTTGTCATATGCTTGCGTTTTCAAACCGATTAAAACGTCTTTTGTGTTATGTCATTATGATTCATAGTAGAATGAAATGCCAACGGGACAGAAAGAGAGTGCCACAAATCATTCTCCTTGATGTAAATGCACGGGCCAGTGGCTATCTCGCCTCAATGTATCCCCGGACATGCATTATGGTGGAGACAACCAGACATTACGGTCTCCTTGTTTTGCGTGAAATTATCTGTGTTCTGAAATACGAAAAAAAAATTGGTAGGGAGCAGTTGAACGCACTGCTCGAGCAAGACAGAATAGCGTTCACTCAAAACGCGAGGAACGTTGGTTGATGAATGTTTACGTGCGAAAATGAGCGAAAAGTTTACGCCTAATACTTCGAACCGAGGTTCATTATTGTGCGCGCATTCATGAGTACACGAGTGATATTCCATTTAAAGAAAGCGGGGATGAGTTTTGGCTCCAATCTAAATAAAGTTTAACTACCGGTTGCGTGTTTAAGACCTGAAAATTTTACCCGTTACGCGAATTGGTGCGGTGAACTGTGCAGTATCTGCACATGAAAGAGCAAGGTTCGACGCTATAAAAAGGAAAACAATAATTATATTCGTTTTAGATATATACGTGTGACCTGAAAAAGTCCGAGGAAAGATATGCGCCAACGAGTTCTGCATCCTCCGCTATTTTGCCAACAAAATACTACAAGTCTTGATAACTCACCGCGAATACATATCCTTCTTAGTTGCATAATAAATACTGAGGAAAAATGGAAATTGAGTTTCGGCAAAGTAAATGGCACAGTATCTGTCTCACATGTCGGCAGACACTTGAACCGCACCGTAAGGAAAGGAATTAAGGAGAGACTGAGAAAAGAAAGGAAAGAAGAAGTGCTGTAGTGCAGGGTTAAGGAATAATTTCGACCACCGGGGGTTTTTAACGTGCACTGACATCGTACAGCACACGGGCACTTTTGCGTTTCGCCTCCATTGAAACGCGGCCACGGCGGTCGGGTTCGAGCCAGGGATCTCCGGCTCAGTAGCCGAGCGCCCTAACCACTGAGCCACACCAGCGGGTTACTGAACAATTGGCAAGACTTCTGACTTCTAAATTACAAAATGAAAGAACAGTGAGGAATTTTCTATATTTTTCCGAGTCTATAACGCACTTATGTCTACAACATAATTTCGCAGCGCAGCTGTAGAATATAATCTTCGGTTGAGTGGAGTTGACAATGTTGTGGCGTAAGAGCGCGAGGAGGACAGTGGAGGGAAGGGTAAGGCGAGAGTGTTGGAGCGAGCATTACCTGTTAGTCTGTAGCGGCCGGCGTGGCCAGCACCGGCCAGGTGCCGAAGGTAAACAATGTTGCGAGTAAACGCCAGCACATTTTAGACAGCTGCGGCCTGCTAACATACCCTTCCAGTGTACACCCGTATGGCAAGAAAGCGCCAAATTTAACGCCCAATGCAGGACGGCTAACGGTGACTATGCTCTTTAGTGCACGGAAATTATTGTTGACGTATGACCGGCATTGCGATATATGAATGAGTTGAGCTGGAAAAATGGGCAACACTGAAAAAAGCGCCGGCAAGATTTCCAGTTCCTGGCCGTGTGAAAATAATAACACGACTGCCGTGTAAACATCTTCACCTAAACCGTAAAGCGCAGAGGATATGAGGGAGCTAAAGAGGGGGGGGGGGGGGGGGAGAAGGAGAACAATGAAGCACGGCAAAGGATAGCTCGGCTCAGGCAATTGGTGCCCTAGAAATCTGCGTTCGCGGGGCTTCCTTGCTCTAGTTTCGACTTTATGCGTGTGGCTTTCGCTAGGTGGTTAATGGCAACATATAACACCTACCGACGAGCAATATACATAATTAGCTGAGATGTCCATTCCAAATAACGAGAATCATTATCACTGTGAAATTTTAAACACTATCAGGGCTGTTAAATATATCAAGTTATGACAAAGAAAATTTTTCGAGATTGAAAGGTAAAAGGAACAATTCTCAGCGGTTCTAAACTGAAAGGGTGGAAGAAATTTTCATATTAAAAAAGGCATAGGAAATATACTGTGTGTTACAGTTCTATGGGTTTCATGTGTTTGTTTCATTTATATGTAGTGAGTTTTTCATTCTAGAAAGTCATTGCACTCTTGTCTCATCTGAAAGTACGCTGAATACTTTCATAATTACGAAAACTTTCTTAATGTATTTTCCTTTCATTGTACTATACTTTATTCACCATAGCTAATCTTAAATTAGTTTGTGATTTGTTCTCCACATTTAAACAAAGAGAAAGTAAATAAATAGAAATCGGTGGCTGAGTGGTTATGGCGCTCGGCTGCTGGCCCGAAAAACTCCGGTTCGATCCCGACTGCGGCGGTCGAATTTCGATGCAGGCGAAATTCTAGATGCCCGTGTGCTGTGCGATGTCAGTGCACGTTAAAGTGGGACTTTATATTTATGTCGTGGGGTGTTTCATATGGTTATTTTGATTGTAAAAGAGGGAACAGTTTCCATGTCGTCGTGGGCTAGAGGAACCGCTGCCACGTCATACCCTTAAAGCAGAACCTAAGTCTCCGCCAATTACATTTTGTTGTTTTAAATAAAACCTGAGTAGCATTGTGACACTCAATGTTTCCGAGGCCCCACTAGGCCTCCCGACGAAGTGCAGTGAACAAGGTAGAGATTCGTAATATTTTTCTTGGGGAAGTCTTCAGGATACAGATGTTGAGCGACCCAAGCAATAATGAAAAAAACAGGAATCTTAATCCTGCGACTTGCTAACTTTCTTTTGTTGTTGTTGTTTCCTTCGTGACATGACAACGTTGTTACTTTGCTCTCAACTTCATCGTCTTCTGGCACTTAGAGCCCGGATGCCATTCATAAAAATCTTCCATTTTTTCAAACATCTTTCTCGCATCAGTTAATTCCGGAGATTAGCTAACTTCCGTTTACCACTTCGTTTAGTCCACAATCCACTAAGTATGTCTATTTTCATTTTTAATGAATAAACTAACCGTTTAAGGTTTGCAAGCTTGCAAGCCAGGCAGCAGTCGTATAAAGAGGCTAATTTAAACGACTGTTATATATATATATATATATATATATATATATATATATTATATATATATATATATATATATATATATATATATATATATATATATATATATATATATATATATTGTGCTTCACTGTCAAAAAAGCTCTTGAAAGGTCAACTTGAAAACTAAGAAGTTTAAAAGCAAAGTACTTCCGAGAATCTAGGAGCTAAGAACGCAATCCTCCTCAATTAAAGTTTCTATCTGCAAAACATTTTCATGCAGTTTACGTCCCGCAAATCTGCTCAAAAGCACAGAAGGGCGCCGACAAAAAATGACATCGTATTCAGGTTTTACATTTCCAGCGCATGCTCCGCCAATAAATGTCGCACTCAATAAGCTCGTACGCCACCAACCGAACCCTGTTCTGCTCACGAACTCAGACACTAAGGCGATGGAGCCTGTACCTCACTACCAAAGCCACGCTGCTAAGGCGAGCTAGCAGCGCATTAAAATGCATCGCGACGCCGTTCGACGTGGCACACCGGCGCATTCTCAATCACGATGAATGTGTTTCGACGTCCCATTGTGCATCCAGCCGGTCTAAGGAAGGCGGTCCTAGCCCTGGCTTCCCCTCAACACAGCCTTCTAAACGGCTTGTTTCCTGTATTTTAACAACGGCAGTTCTGCTTCGGCTGCGATGCGGCTTTTACTTTTCTTCGCCGCTCTCAGTTCCGAGTAAACAAAGCTTCCTCCTTTCAGACCGCCACCCCTAAAAAAATAAGCAAACAAACAAACACTTCGCGGTTTTGCCAGCCATACGGGCGTGTTAGTAGCGTGCCACAAGTCTCCTCTCACACCGTTCGTTTTTCTCCGCCAGAAAGCACTGTCGTGAAGTACATTCACCCTTTATCTTCTGAACGTAAGTATTTCATCACTCTACGTTAGAACTTATCCTATACCTACAGATTTCTAGCTTATTTTAATGTTCCGATCTACAATTTTTTTCCTCAAGCTTCCTTTGTTTGCAGATATTTCGTTTTATATTCTCGGGTTTTCGTACATCTTGCCGCGTTGCGGCTGGATTCGTGAAACATTCTGCGCCACTGAAGGAAGAAAGGATAAATCACCTGACATTAGTGGTTGCTCTACTTTTCTGTCACCTTCAGGCATTGCTGTATATTTTTGCCAGAAGCGTACAGATTTTAGACTGAGCGCACTCAGTCAAGGGTGCCACCAAATGCCCTTAACTCAATTTATTTTCTTTCTAGGAGACCTGCGGTGCCTGTCTGGCTCCTTTAAACTGTCATTTGCAACGCCACGTTCACCTGAAGTACATCATTGCTAGGAACCTAAAGTACGGCAAAGGACGCTGTTTTTTTTAATTGTCTTAATTATGCCGTCTTTTCATTCCACCCCTAGCCTACCCATTTGATATAGACCTGATGCTACGAGTCATGAATGATAAATACATAGAGAAAGAAAGGAGTACCAATGGTAGAAAATTGCGATATGACTGAACACAAAAGCTCAAATTATCTATGTGTTGCTACCTCCATAAACACCAAGATTGTATGAAGCGATTTAACACTGCATTCATGTGCATGTGTTAAGTTGGAAGAAAAGAACGGTAACAAGCGCAGAACCACAAGCACTTCTCGTATTATGTGAGCTATAAGCGCGGAAAGATTCTTTATTAGGACCAATTTCGACTGCTTCGAAAACGACTGAGGAGGTGCTATCGGGTTAGCTGAACCATAGAAACAGCTTTGGGCGTCGCTGCTGAACGCTTCGCAGCAATTGTCCAGCAGTGAGCTTTATCTCGCTTTGAGAATAAGAGAGAGAAAGAGAGAAAAAGATTAAAAGGGGTTAATTAAGCTGCGCCTTGTGCAGTAGACTACACACAGGGATAGTGGGCCCGTCTTTTCAACGGAGCATGTACTATCTAGGCCAAATGTCTGTATACATGTCGAAAGTATATTTATCCCTATTCTAGCATTTTTTTCAGCGATCACGTCATTTCACTAGTGCAGGTTAGAGAATCTGAGTTAAAACTTTTGCAAAGAATTGCGCACGCGCAACACAGTACATGTCTATTTTCATGCATCATTTTTTATGTGCGCAACTATTTCCCAAAGTGTGAAGCAACACCTTTCCAAAATTCAACACTTCTAAGTTTTAATTTCAACTACAAAAGCTTGGTCTCGATGCAGCGGCTAATAATAAATCTCGGGCTCTTCGAACGAGTGAAGCCCTTTCAGGTCATAGCTTTAGCCCAGCCCTACACTCGCCTTCACAAGCTTGCACTAAGTGTAGCTCAGTGTAGGTTAAAGTATACTCTACTTGAGGGGTTCTGTATTCGTTTCTGACGAGGCAGGATTGATTATTCTGCTGTGGTGCACCTGTCAGCGGCATTTGAGACTGTTAAGCAAGAAAAAGATATACAAATTGTTTTGCTTCCTCCATGTACCCTAATCTGTCTTTTTGCAAAGCAGCTATCTCTGCTTTTTAGTGACGGTTTTGTTTTGGATTTGTCAGTTATATACAATTAGTTTTTACCCTGCGCCCCATGTTGACCTTAACAGGCAGTTTTATTACACCGTCGAGTGCACTTGTTGAGTGCACAATGTTTGTTGTGCGTGACAGATACTATGTTCCCCGAACGTAAAATACGATGAAGCCATCTAGCGCAAAGGAACTGAAGCAGAGAGAGGTTGGTAGGAGGAGCATTTTCCGTACATACTGAGAACTGCACAGGAATTAGCAACCAATGTGGTTCTTCAAACAACAGAATGACACAAATATAGAAAAAATTTCAAACTGCACAAATCTAAGAAACTGCGTCACCTAAGTCGTTTCTATGATAAAACGGAGCTCCTCGTGAAGTTAGGGTTACAAGTTTGAAAATCGCAAGGCTACTCGAAACAACGACTAGTTGTCACCTAAACCTTAAGCATGGGGAGCGAGGGCTAATCCAAAGCAAATTCCACCGTTCAGTGAGACCTGTGGCATCAGGAAACGTAGTGGTGACGCTTTTGTTCGGTCGAAACGAGCAACCAGGGTGTCCTATGGTGCCAAGATTATCCAAAAAAGTCCTGCCTGACTACGTTTTCTGCGAATGTATCTATATCATACTGCGCACGCGTACTGCGGACCCGCAGTTTCCTCATCCTCGCAAAGCTTTTGCGTGCTCTATACTTGCCATACTTATAAAAACACAAGAGAAGATTTCAGGTCTTGTAAACCGATTTTCTGTAGCACTTTAGGGCATCGTTTTCTAATTTCAACTAAAATTTTTCTTGTAACAGTTAAGTTTCTTTATAACTGCGCCGTCCCTTCTGGCAGCGACCAACCCAGTCCTGCATTACCAACAGGTGACTTCGCAATACTACACAAAAGTCTGTCGTTACGGAAGGACAATAAAGCTTTGTGTGGAATTTTTGACACAACTGTGTTGTATTTTTCGCCGGGCTGTCTACTTCTTCACATTTGCATTGCTTCGGATCGGGAATTTGGATTGAAAAACTTTTATTATGGGCTACTGTCACAAGAGGGTTAGTTGACCTTGCTAGGTGGGTGTCAGTGGAGACTGGCGGCAACCTCTTGGCCTCTCGTTATAACCTCCAATTGGGTTTCTAAATCAGAGCTGAGCACCAAGGTGTCTCACGGGCCCGACTGCGCGAGCCTCTGAAGCGATATTGGTGGGGATGCGTCAAACACGCCCAGAAGATGTGCATCACGGTGGCTTTGCCCCCATTTTTGCTGCACTGCGGTTGAAATATATACGGTTACGCATGGGTTTGGTCAGCGAGGTTAGGGAGAGTTTTAGCTTGGTGTTGTGGCCACAGTCCCTCTTGTTCTTTGGTTAGGTTTTTAAGCGGAAGTGGGAAGGTTAGCCTTTCTAGCCTGTAATGTTGAGTGGTCTTGCGGTAAGTACTAAGTCCCTCTTTTGTAATTCCCACGTCCAAGTTAGCAACCAAAGCTGGCTGGATATGTCCTCGAGCTTTATCGTGCGCTGCCTCGTTGCCCGGATTTAAAGAGTGAGCTGGCACACATATTCCGCGTCTTTTATGTATTTCCGGTAGTCTTTGAGAATTCCCAAGGAGCTGGGAGATATTCTCAACTTGGCGAAATCGCCAATGGCTGCTTTTTAATGTTTGACAATCACTACCACGAGCGCGTTTCCAAGCGCCAAGGCGATTTCCGCTTCTCCGGCTATTTGTGAAGACTTTATGCATACAGTCCAGTTTGCTACGTGTTCGTCTTCCTTTATCACCATGGCTATCGCGTACGCTTTCTCTGTGTTCGGCAAGCGGGAATTATTATTATTATTATTATTATTATTATTATTATTATTATTATTATTATTATTATTATTATTATTATTATTATTATTATTATTATTATTATTATTATTATTATTAAGCGGCCGCGTATACGTAGACCGCACCCGGTCGGCCCTCGAGTTTCTTAGCTAGGGCTTGCGCTCTGGCTTTGCGTCTTCCTTCGTGGTGGACGGGGTGCGTATTTTTCCGTAATGATTTTACCATGGTTTCCTTTCTAGAGTTAGACGGGATTTTGCGGGTGTCCGCGTTGAGAGGTTCCGAGTTAATTCCCAGCCTTTCTAGGATCGCTCTACCCGCATTGGTGCGTGCGAGCCTGAGCTCTTGTATTTTTTATGGGCCTTAGTCAAATCATCCAGCGTGTTGAGCAGGCCAAGTTGCAGTCGCTTGTCGTTGGAGGTGTTGACACGTAGACCCACGTCTTCTTTGTAGGCCTGCCTAGTGAGGCCTTCAATTTTGAGTTTCTCGGCGTAGTATAATGTACATAGGGGAGGGCGTAGGCGATCATACCGATGACAATTAGACGAGCACCAATCGGCATAGAGATTTTTCCTGTTCTCCTGTTCGTATGCTGCTGCTGTTGCTGACGATGATGATGATGACGACGACGATGATGATATATTTTTATGTCGCAAGGGAAGCTGAGGCCAAAGAGCGTCATGGCACAAGGTAGTTTTCAATGCACAAGGTCGGGTCAAAGACCCACTTCCCGAGCATTTCACCCTAAGAAGCCGAACACTGGGCAGGTGAAAGCTTGTACCCACTGTGCCACCGGTGGGTACCCGGCGGCACTGTGGATCGAACCGTGCACGTCCCGCATGAAAGGCGGATGCTCAAAGACTGGGACACCGGTGTCTTAACACGCGGTAGGTTTTCTAGTCGGTAGGTTTTCAGTAAGAACACTCATTGTCTGGTGCACCGAGACGTTTAGCTTGGTGGTGGATTCCGTGTTTTTTGGTTCCCTTGGAAGATAATTCCAAGGATCCGGATGGAATTCACTTGTCTGATGTCTTTGTCTTGCTCTTGAACGTTTGTCTTGTCTGCCAGGACGCTGGATCCCCGCGGAATGTCTCTTTTAATTAGGAGCTCGATTTTGGATGAGAACATTCCAAACATCGACCAGCTGGGGGGGGGGGGGGAATCTGTGCGGCCTGCTCTGTGCCCCACTCCCCGCCAGCGTATACGGGCCAGTGTGGTTTCGGCTACTAAGCTTTGTTCCGATGCAATGCCAGCTGTGGAGATGGTTTGGTCGGGGCCTATCCTCTGGGGTGCAAAAGCCCATGAGAGTGGCAGCGACTCCCAAGCGACTGTGAGGGCCAGTCGCGCTCGTGTGGTTCGATGCCTGAGCGGAGGCAGGCTTGGAGACACACCAGGCTGGACTCACAAAATCCGGCGCGGAAGGCGTGTCAAAATATCAAAAGTTTTTCAAATACATGCAACTCGCCTCCGCACGTGGGACCGTGCGCGTCTGGCGACCGACGTGCCGGTTTATGGCTACGGAGAGGCTAGGTCTGTGCGGTGGTTTACACCAGCCAGGCTCCTAGAAAAGATGCCTCGGGGAAGCGGCCTCACGGCTGACCGCGGGACTGTAGTAGCCATTGCGGGGCGCCGCGGTAGGGGGGCGTAGTTCGACCAGTGTAAAAACAGTGGATGTTGTGGAGTACCGGCGGAGTAGGCCCCGGTCATCTCACCCTAAGCCACGTTCTTGGTTTCTGGCCCGGTGAGCCCACCCTCGAACATTCCCTCCTTAGTAGGCGTGGAGCAAGCTAGGGGAGAAATAAGTGCATGGTTGGTTGGTTGGAAGCACAGGTGGGTCTCCCCGGAGGTGTTAGCTCATGGCGCCGAGAGCCGGAGGGCCGATAGGCTGACGGCCTAAGCCTCTCCTGGCTGGATCACACCACACAAATTTCCGTTGTCTGAAAAACCGCAAAAAGCACTCGACGGCAAGTAGCAGCTGGAACTTCCGAAACAGTCCCTGAAAGTCGTGGAGGGGCTCGAGGTAGTTGACCCCGGGTTAGGTTTTCCTGTCTCCGGCGGTCGGAACCTTTTGCGTTTGTGGGTGGTCGGGCTTCCCGTGAGTGGCGCGGCACCATTGGGCAATCTTGACGCCCTCCCTGTCCTGGCCAGACAGGCCAATAATGGAGTCGAGATATATGAAGAATCAGAGCAAAAACACGCTGTTTCCATTCTCATCCTAATTCCATAACCCATTTCACCCATTTCTATCTGGTACGTCCCAGGGGAGATCAGGGGAGTCTCCCCGGGCCTGCTCCCCCGGCTGTAGGTCGCTATGTAGCTGTCCCCCCCACCCCCCTCATTTTTGTTTCTATTTTCCCCACCCACAGGTGGTAAAATAACCATTTCTTTGGCCCTTTCCATTTATCCTCAAATTGGATTAAGCCTGTTGTACCAAAGTGGTGCAGGCAGGGGCTTATTGTTTTTCATTCTTTATAGGTTGCCCCAGCATAACACATGCCCTTTCTGGAGTCTTTTCTATCTCCCCATCTTTTCCTTTATTGGTCTAGAAGGTGACATTGTCGGTATAGAAAGTGTGCCTCCAGTTCGGGATGTCCCCGAGTATTTCGGTAATTCTACGACTGTCAGGTTAAGTAGGAATGGCGAGAGTTATAAGCCTTGCGGGGTCCCCCGACACACTTTGCGCGTGGGATCTGAGATCGTCCTGCCGAGCGATATTTCTGCCATTCTCTTGCCCTGAAGAGCTGTTATGTAGTTCTTGCTTTCGATTTATTGCTTTTGGGGATCACTTATTCTCTAAGGTGGAGCATGACTTTCTGCGTGGACAGGTGGGCTCTAAAGCCTAGCATGGTCGGGGTTAGGAGCTTGTCACCCGCCACGTATCCTTTGAGTCTGTTTAGAACTGCGCGTTCCGTGAGCTTCCCTAAACAAGATTTGTAAGAGACGGGTCTTAGGGTTTCGGCATTTATTTTCTTGCCTGGTTCAGTGTTAAAGATGACTCTCGCGTGTTTCCAATCTTGGGAGATTTCAACCTCCTGCCAGGGTTTGTTATTTGGGTAAGCTAGGGCCTTCACTAATGTATGGCCTAGATTTCTCAGCATCTTGTTGGTGACGCCGTCGGGTCCCGCGGCTGATGTTGCTTTGTGTTGGCGCATGGCTTCCCATTTTTTCGCCATGCCGAATTCCTGGTCTAATTCTGGGTTCGGCCCGCCCTTGTACCAGGGAAGTGTTCAGTGGATTGCGTGGTATTTGTGTGTATACACATTAGTTCCTCCTTTAACTCTTCTGTAATGCCTTCATGTTGGTGTAGTATTTGAGCGAGTCTATTGCGCGGAGCCGTTTTGGGCTATGTGGGGTCGAGTAACTGCCGTAGCAAGAGCCACTTGTTTTTGCTACCCGGATGCCGGCCATGATGTCGCATTCCTGTCAAAAGTACTCACTAAATTCCTCAAGTGCTCCAGAAAACAGTCGACAGCTAATACTCACCGAATTTAGAATTTTGGCTTCGCACGACACGGCAATAAGACACGTTAATATGCGCTGACCGATTATTTTTCAAAAACAACGATGTAGTTTATTTTGACCGTGTTAGACATCATGCCTAGAAAAGAAACAGTCCATTTCATTCAGACTGCCCGAGCCCGTCTAAGCTGGCGCAACTTACAGCTACCAATTAGTTCGAATGTGTCTATTGGTTATTTATGTGCTGGTGCTAAAACTCGGGACCGTAATGGGCATAGTCCAACCCTTCAACACGCACACATGAATAAACGGCCAAGCGTTAAGCTATGACCTTGCTTTCTGCACTGCATATCAGAAGTGAATCAATATCTCTAGCTCGGATAAGCACCGCTACTAGATACTGAAGGTAAATGAGCACACAAATTATTTCTTCCTGCATCTAGGGTACACTCGTTCCCTCAACTTTCACAGCGCAAAGCGAAAGCTTTGGTAGCTGAGCACGCAACAAATAAATAATTAAAGTCATGTCTACGTGAATACTGGTGCCACCAAAAAGACAGAGAGAGCCGTGCAGTAAAATGAAAAGCGCAGCTTTATGCAGAGAAAACTTACCCACTCGTTCGATAGCGCTAGCTCGTCGGAAATGAAATCCTTTCCGGGCTCCCGCCGCGGAGGTTTTCAGACTAGGCAGGAAAAACAGTTTAGCTGACGGCGATGTCTCCTCTTTTGCAAGGAAGTACCACACTATATTTAATTTTATTTCTGCTAAACGCCAACTGCTCTATTTTGGTGCGATTGCTCTGGATGACCAAAGGTAGCCCTCAGAAAGCTAAATGGTAAGCCAGGCTGTCAGGCGGGCGTGGATAGGGTTGTTGCATGAACCGTCGAATAAACTCCACTGGGACTGCGTTCTCCAAATTTAACGCTCCAGCTGCGGGCACAGCTACCTTACGCGTGAAGCGTTGATTCGGTGGGTGTACCTCAGAAAAATGATGTGCCAAGTTTGTTATGTTTGTTCAGAAGCCCATAGGGTATCCAACATAAACGGCGCATAAAATCGCGCGCTGCAAGAAGTGAGAAAAAACTCACCACAATATAAAATACCGAGGCCTATATTGATCGAAGACTAAATAGCTGGCATCTTGGGTGTTGAAAAATCGGACCAGCTTATTAGTTGCTATATTGTGCTGACGTGCGTGCGATGGGGAAAGACAACAGCTTTCCGTTGCATTCACATTGCTCGTGTAAACAACTTCTTTTTTTTCTGGCCCAACGTAGAGCTCACCTGTACAACCCACGATTGGCTGTAAGTTTCCATTATGACTTGCTGCATATATACTACACCTTCTTGAGCAGTTTTTCTTCTCTGACGCTGTCCAACAAAGCTAGACTCCCCCTGCACGTTCTTCAAGCTTGCGTCATGAGCCCAGACGAAAGGCAGGAGAACGAAAATTATGGAGGGCACTTAAGAAAACTTACGTGTCTGAATGCGGAAACGTTGTTTTGTTTTATTTGCTTTTTATTTTTTCTACTTTAACAATTTTTCTCTTTCTTATTACACACCAACCCATTTTCTTACAGTTTTAAGGGAACGCATACACAAGAATAATATTTGTTCGAAGCAAATAAGCACGGTTTTGGAGCCTATGGGTCGTGTGCTCTCCTCGCCATCTTAAAAATCATTTCCTCCACCATAGTAAGAAGTTTTACTTCTCTTTGATACGTTGGAAGTGATCTAATATTTTGGGGGCCACTGCTGCTGGTAAGGGCCGAAGCCGGGTGTCGTTGGTGATCAGCCATACAATTCTTTCGCTTTACTTTCGCTAGCTGAGACTACGTGCTATTTTTAGCCCCATATCAGAACTAGACTTAATCGTGAACTTCCGAGCATTTGACTTCCAGACCCAGAAAATCAACTTCCACCTTACGGCGTGACCACTATAGTGCTTCTTACTAATACTGTGCTCTCCGACTGCAGCATTGAACCTTCCGCTTCGCTGTATCCTTCCAACCTGTGTAACCTACATCATGCTGCATTTCAGCGTTATATGCATACTTCTAGCACTGGATAACCTGTTTCATAAGAGAAGCTTTTCCATCGGCGAATCAGGCATGTCAATGAAAACTGCTTCCTCTACCCTTTCTTCTTTCTTCCCTCCCTCGCCTACACCACACCTTTTATCTTTTTATCCTTTCACCCTTTTCTCCCCGTGCAAGGTAGCAAACCAGCTTATTCATCCGGTTAACCTCCCTGCCTTTCCTCTTTCTCCACCTCTTCCTCCTTGTGTCCATAAGCTGCACTAACTTCTAGACAAACGATGCCAGCAGCAGACCTAGCGATTCAGTTTCTCCGCGTAAGAACGGAAGCAACGCTTAAGCGTCTAGTTTAATTTGCCTCTGATATTTTTCCCCAGAATCATCTGCCCCGACTTTTAATTACGCTCGCAGTTAAGGCGCCGAACAGCGTTGCTCTGAAACCTTAAGCACTGTGTGTTCTCAGAATAACACCGCGTGTGCTTTCGTGTGGCACGCATATTCGATTAATCGCCAGGAGGGCCTAATTAAAGAGATTGTTTCCAAAGGGTCTGCGTAGTGTTTGCAAACGACGGCCGTTCAAGAATTTCGGAAGAGGGGTGTAGCAGTATTAGATGGTCGGCGATTAAAAATGAGCGCCTTTTTCTGAGCCGTTTGTGAGGGTGGTGCGTAGAATAAGTAGGAGTGCATCTGCAGAGCTGTTTGGAGTTTGTGCAAAAGCAACACATGAACGTTGCTGAACGCAGATGCATGCCAGATCTATGTCTGCAGCGTGCTTGACCGGATGGGAGACTTTAAAGAGCTTACTGCGGACAGGCTTAGTACGTTTTTGGTTTAGCGTGGTATGACACACCTTACTGTAAGCCCTAACTACGCTGTTTCGGCATATAAAACAGCTCTTGCGAAATGGCTACATTAGCTTTAGCTTCAACTAACCTTTCGTGGCTGCTTCCGCGGAATGAAAAAAGCAACGCTGCTTCAGCGGTACGCAAGAAAACTCCGAGCTCAACTCGCTCTGTCAGGCGGGGTCAAAATACTTCTAAATAGAGAAAATGTTCTACTTTAAGAAAACATTAAAATGCCAAATCAGTGGAAGTTTTCGCGAAAATAGTTCTATTACACTTAGTCAGCAATGCCAGCTTTGTCAGAGTACAGACGAGACATTTATGCAGGTTAAGAAATTGTCTCCCTAAAAGCATTAAACTTCTCCTATACAAATCCTTGCTTCTCAGCCAAATTCATTATTGCCATCTTGTTTAGGGTACTACGACACTTTCTAATATCACCACATTACACAGAATACAAAAAAAGGCCGTCCGTAGTATTCTGGACGTTCCCCACGACACACATACGCACCCAATTTTCAAAAAACTGAATTTACTTCCTATGCCTGATATTTAAGAGCAAAAACTAATTCACCGATATAAGACAGGTATTAAGAGAAATAATAACACGTTAAATACTATATCTAACTTAAAACGCAGAGATGGGAAGCTAAATACGCGTAGTTGCGAACTCAGGGAGATGCCACGGGCAAGGACTAATTACACATACCAAATGTTGCGCTTTACATTACCATCTTGTCTAAATAAAATTAACACTGTATAAGTTTCATTATTGGGTAGCTATCTTTTCTTTGTTTCCGCAAAAATGGAAGAAATTGTTTTTGTAACAGTGTATTTGCCGAATTGCGCATTGCAGTATGTTTTATGTGACCCATTTGTTGATTTCATATATGTATAATGTGCAATAGTAATTAGCGTTAATTCCTTCGGTGTCAATTGTACATGAGTGCTTTATGTACTGCATATACTTTCTCTTTCACTTGAATTCATTTTACACATATATGTATGTATATATTATATATATACATTATGTCTGACACTCGTGTTATTGCGACTTAGGTAATTCTAGCTAAATATGTAATACCTAACCCTATGCTCTGTCACTGCTTGTTAAAAGGGGCTGCGGACCTTGTCAAGCCACAAAATCCTTTTTGTTTTGTGGTCCTCAACATTGTAGTGTTGAAATAAATTGAATTGAATTGAACAGTTCAAGTATAAGCCGTTATTTTTTCCTGAGAAAATCTATAGCATGTCTATTAAGTTCCAAGGTGAAAAGATCTGCTACCACAAAAATTGTTTCAAGCGGCATGCCCTTACTGCGTTCTCTTTACCGTCAAGCGGCGATGTTGAAAATTATGGGCCTAAAAAATTTGCCATTATTATCCCAATCAGAGCACGTTCTCAATAAATAAAGGTGTAGTTCAAGACGGTCGTACCTTCCCTCGACTAATTGAAGACTGCGAACAATTTGTAGCACTTTTGACACTATTTGCTTCCAGCCCACCCACTTTCAGGAGCGGTGACTAAAACATTTCCCTTTCTCTGTCTGTAGTTAGATTGTAAGACCCCAAGTGCTGAACTGAGACTTTCTAATCAGCGTGTGTTGCGTGGCTTAATTGCCCAAGTGAGCACGCAGATTTTTAATGCTCTCTCTTTTTCACCTTGACTCTACTTCGCTCCACGCTGCTTTCGCGTTCTCTCGCTTGAGTTCAGGCAATCGCGCCTGCATATTATATCACATAAAGTGGCAAAACACAGTTATTGTTTACTAACTATTCGCTGCCTCGAATAATTCCCTCTCGTGTTGGACATGGAAGACTTACTGTGGTCCCACAGCTTCCATTGCAGTTGGTGCCAAAAAATGAACAAAAGGAAGCATTTTCAAACGTACACGAGAGGACAGGAGTTGCAGAAATTAACAAGGAGCTTTTAATATTGAATTACGTTTTCTCGATAACACGCGCGGGAAACGGTCGCCATTATTTATTCATAAAATTGCGAGTCTTGTTTTCACATAACATGAGGAGGCACGTTCTCAATGAATTGCTTTTGAATGTTGAAGATGAGAAGTGTGGCGGGAGGAATTCATTAGTTCGTGAAAATTGGGCCGCCGTCTTCAATGGATGATTCCCGCTTAATTATGAACGAACGCTTGGTCGTTACATTCTAAGCGCATTCGCGAGTTTGAAAGGCCCAGATAAGCCTTAGAAATGCCCAGAGCTTGTTGATGCCGCTCTGTACGGGAACGCGCTCAGAAAATCATCAGGTTTAGATCGCTTTGTACTGTTCTTTTTCACGAGGTTTTTCAACTTTGCAATATTAAGCTTTCGTGCCTGTGCTAGTTCGGCTGTGCATTGTTATGAAGCTCATGTTATGAAGTCTAAGGAATCTCTGAAAATTGTAGTAGAGTTGTGATTCAAGACTTTGAAAAAAGATGTTAAAGATTAGAAAAACCGCTGATTATACGCATCACCGACGAGTTCGCAACTTCGAAAACATTATATTAACGAAGTTATTCAACTCACACTCTGTCTTTCTCTTCCACCAAAGTCTTACTGTAACTGTTCATGCTCCAGAGAAACGCGCCGGGAAGCAACTTCCTAAAGTGTGCTTTCTTGGCACGAAATAAGGGCCGTGAACATTAGCGAGTTCTACGGGGGCTCTCCAATGCAAATATATTTTTGCTCACTTGAAAGTAGAAAGCCCCGAGATACGAAGGTCGAGCCATTTTTGCCTATCAGTTTATTCCGCAAAAGTTTCGTAAGAAATGACCAGCTAATTTCACAGTTAACAATGGCTCATACTGCGCCTTTTGGACGCCAACGGCAGCAATAAAGATAACAAAGCAGACAAACTGGCTGTCGGTGCATTCGTGCCCCTAGATTATACGTTATCTTTTGTGTTCTCCACCAAGGCAGCGCAGGCCTTTGCGGGACTCCCCCACTCTATGCACCCTTCGCGCCTTTTGCTTTTAATCTTCCCCATTTTTTCATCGATCGGGAGACTGTTGTCATGCGATCATGAAAGGACGCTGAAAGATATCGGCTTTACAGTCGCATTCATGACAGTTCTTGCCTGCTTTTTTTTATTTTTCAACCTCGCGAATTGAAGCAGAATCAGAATTCTTCTACAAAGCAGGCTAAGGGAACAAGGTATTCATATGCCAAAGCTTGTTTGTTTTTTCGCTTCACCACTCGTTCTGACGAGGTTCTTTCACAATGCGTTCTCTTTTTTACTTGTTTCTCCGTCTGAATGCTTTAGCTGAGCCATTTTATTTAATTACACATGTCTCCTCTTGTTTACTATTTCCGCCCTTCCTTGGCGACACACACGGTCGCGAGGGAGGTGCGCATCTGCTCGAGCAGTTGCCAGAATGAACAAGAAAAGAGCACGCGCTTTTTTCCGTTCCCGCCCTCGGGCAGGGGAGTTTGTTCAGTGACACGAAGCGCTGCTTTGCTTTATTTTATTTGTGTTCGCCTTTTCTGCTGTTCATTTAGTGGAGGCGTCCTTTCGGGTTGTGGGACGCGCTTCGCATTTAGCTGAGTTCCGCTGCCCTGAATACGCACTTTGGTTCTGCCAACTTCAGCACAGCGAGACAGGAGAGTGTGCTGACAGACTCAAAACTTCTCGTGAGGTTGCGTTGTGTCCACATTCATTCCTCGCAGTCGTGCTGTTGTCACTATTCCCCGGTGCATTTTATTTTAATTCTTGGATTCAGTGCTCACCGACGTCTTTGTGTTGCCGTCCAAGCTGCCGTGAATGAAATTCATGCTAAACTTAACCAAATGTGCGCACACTTCTGGTACTGCGCGTTTCTTTGTCTTGTTTTTCTTGTTGCATGAATTCAGGAAGAACTCATTGCTCTACAGCTTATTCTTCAAGGTTTGCCGCTTGCGGTGATATTTTACTATGCTTATCAACCTTTTCTTTTTTTGTTTCCTTTCAAAATTTACGCGGAAGACGAATGATTTCATCATGTTGTGGACAATGCGCATTTCTGTGAGCAAAGAGAGAAGTTTGTTGAGTAACACACGTTGTTGGTGCATTGTAATAACAAAATAAACCAGCGAAAAAGAAGTTTGTTATAAGACTAACTCATCAAGTAGGTAATATTGATGCACCTGGTAATTATTTGATTTTTGAGAATTACATTGTCTGAATCATCGCATTCGCAATAAGACGAAATGTCCAGGCACAGATAAAGCTTGCTGAGTGCAAAAAGAGGCACTAAAATTGTGATTATCAACCGAGAACAAAAATATCTCTACTGTAAGTGGCCTCACAAAGCGACCGGGACTACGTCTAAACACGCGCAAGTAAAGACTGTGGCAAGAAAATTGGCGAAATTACGCCCGAAAGACAACACTAGTTGTTAACAAGGTTTTGCCTTGATCGTTCCCCTAAGAAAAATTTAGAATTGGATCCTTGGTACTCGTCTAATATCTCCAGTAACAAGAACTTAGAGGCAAAAGCGAGCAGTCACATTACGGTCAATATTAAATTATTCAAGATTAACAAATTAGCGCATACCAATAAGCTCTGGAGGTCTTGAGACACGCGATAAAAGAAAAAAAAAGCTTTGAATTATTCTCGATGAGCTGGGCGTCTTAAATGAGCCAGAAAAATTTGTTCCTTGGATGCTTTTGCACTCCAAGTCAGTCAAAACGCTGCTGCTACGGCCAGGGTCGATGCCTATACCTAATGTTCTTCAGCTAAGCACCATAGCCACTCCAGTCAGTACTGTTTTAGATATATATTCTTACGTCGCAGACGGGAACTAGCTATTCGCTAGACTTATCCAGCCAGCGGAAAAACAAGCAAACAATATCTGCTGCTTGTATTCATCATTTATCATCATTTATTGTCCCTTAAAGGCCCCTGTCGGGGTATTACATAAAGGGGGAGCGTATACAAGGTTGATGTGGAAAAACAAAAGGTCACAAAAATATAGCAATGCAATATAGGAACATAAAGAGAAGCAAGGAACGCGAATAGTTAGAACGGTGCATGTAAAAAATGCCTTTAGGCCACAAGCACCACACACGTCGGCGAGAGGTTAGGGCAAAAAAAAAAAAAATGTCAACCCAGGTGATCTAACAACATCGCCTTAAACCTTGTCGCATCGTGCACATTTGTTAGTGAGTCGGGCAGAAGGTTCCATTCTTCAATTGCGGTCGGAAAGAAGGACTTGTTGAAAGCATTGGTGAAGCCATGAAGTCGTTGGACGCTATTTGAATTAAAAAGGCGGCGCGATGTACGAAAGGGAGGAGATATGAGGGAACCACGGAGATAGGGGAAATTGAAGTATAACTTATGGAACAAGCAAAGGCGCGCAACTTTTCGTCTGAGAGCTAAGGAAGTGAGGTCAAGTGATGATTTAATGGAACTTACGCTGGAATGAAAGTCGTATGTTGACGATATGAAGCGTGCTGCACGGTTCTGGACGGCTTCGAGCATGTTAATTAGGTAGGACTGATGAGGACTCCAGATCGCGGATGCATACTCCAGCCTACTGCGGACAAAAGTTTCATATGCCAGTTTACGTATGTTAGCGGGGGAAGAGGGAAGTGATCTTCTAATAAAACCAAGTGTACGTGAAGCGTCGGCCGTGATTTTTGTAATATGATCAACCCAAGTTAATTTGCTATTGATTGTGATGCCAAGGTAACGATAAGATTCAACTTGCAATAGGTCCTCAGAAAATAATGAGTAAGGATAAGTTAAATTGGAGCGTTTCCGAGAAATTTGCATAAAACTGCACTTCCTAATGTTCAATTCCATCATCCACAAAGAGCACCAATTTTCGATGAGCTTCAGATCGTTTTGGAGGGCAGCTTGATCGTCTTTAGTATTTATACGGCGGTAGATAAGGCAGTCATCTGCGAAAAGACGGATGGTGGATGAGATGTTGTGTGGGAGGTCGTTAATAAATATTAAGAAGAAAAGCGGACCCAACACAGACCCCTGTGGTACTCCGGAGGAGACGGAAGTAGAATTTGAAGGAAGTCCGCCTATTACGGTGAACTGAGAGCGAGCTGTGAGAAAATTGTGAATCCAGTCTAAAACAAGTGGGTGAAGGTGAAGACCTGAAAGTTTGAACATAAGATGTTGATGTGGGACACGGTCGAATCCTTTGGAAAAATCAAGATAGATGACATCGGTTTGGAACAAAGAATCAAGGTTTAAGTGAAGGTCCATGGTAAACTCAAATAACTGTGATTCACATGAATAGCCGTGACGAAAGCCATGCTGATTTTTGAAGAAAAAGGAGTTGGAATTGAGGTGGGATGCAATATGCGAGTATATAATATGCTCAAGAAATTTACATGGTATGCAAGTTAATGAAATAGGACGATAATTCGACGGGTCACTCCGGCTGCCAGCCTTGAACACAGGAATGACTTTGTTAATTTTCCAGTCACTAGGTATGGAACTGTTCGCAAGAGATTGATCAAAGATTATTTTTAGAAAATGAGAAGATACATTTTTTGTAGCTTTTAATATTTTGGCAGTGAGGTTGTCAGGCCCGGCAGCACTGGATAACTTTAGTTTGTCTATCAGAGCACAAATGCCAGCAGTAGTGATGTTGATAGGTGCCATCGCAGAAAAGTTTAAAAAATCTTTGTGTGATGTATTCCAGGCAGGTTCATGTGTGAAGACTGATGTAAAATAAGAGTTCATGACGTCAGATCGAAGTTCTGGAGGCACCTGTGAACCATCAGGATACAAAAGGGTAATGCAATGAGTGTTGCCTGATTTGGGTGATAACATCCGCCAGAATTTCTTTGGGTTTGTTAGTTGAATGCCATACAGATCATTGTGGAAAAACTTTCTTTTTGTACACCTTAGGAGACGCGTGTAATCCTGCAGGCACGAGAAATATTTTGTCCATTTATAAGCCAGTGCAGTTCTGTTAGCTTCACGAAAAAGACGCTTTTTCTTTTGAGAAAGCCTCCTTAAGGAGTTAGAGAACCAGGGCTTGTTGGAGTCACCGCGAATGCATATCAGCGGAACATAGGTTTCGACCAGATTTGAAAGTTTGTTTTTTAAGTTAGCCAGTTTTCTTCGACAGACCTATTAGATGCAGACTGCTTTAAATGAAGAAAAAAGTTCTCAAGCTCCGAGTTGATACAGGCGAAGTCTCCCCTTTTATAATCGCGAATGAACTTAACAGAGCGCTGCCGTTGGGGAAACGGGAGTGATAGGTTGAAAATAACTGTGTTGTGGTCACTGAAACCGTCAGTGCTCGATATGCATTGGATGAGTTCGGGGCTAGATGCAAAGACTAAGTCAAGGGTGTTACTGCCACGTGTAGGGAAGTTTACTGCTTGGGTGAGGTTAAATGTCATGACAACGTCAAGGAAATCTTTCGCTTGACGAGAAGATGTGCTCAAGTTTCCCCAATCGATGTCAGGGAAATTAAAGTCACCGCAGAGGATGTAATTGGCTTTAGGAAAACGGGTATTAAGAACGAGCAGAACCGAGTAAAAATCGGCAATAAAGGAACTGTCACTGTCAGGAGGGCGATAACATGCAATAACTATGCATGTGCTTGTGGAAAGGGTAATTCTGATACAAAGAATTTCCTGGCAGGGATGAGTCATGAGAAGAGAAGAATTAAGACTGGTTTTAATAAAGTCTAAAACACCCCCACCCCTGCGCGAGGCCCTATCACGTCTGTAGATGAAAAACGGTTTATTGTTGTCAAGCAGTTCCTCGTCTGAGATATTATCGGAGAGCCACGATTCTGTAAATATGGCAATATCGGTGCCGTGATCGTCAAGAAAGGCTTCCACTGACTCTCTCTTCGGAAGATAGCTACGAATGTTTGCTAAAACAAAAGCCATAGTTTCACAAACATGTGAAGGTGACGGAGGCAAAAGTGGCTGATGGTGGGAGGAGAGCCTTGAAACAGACAGTGACCGCTATGACCGATGCTCTACCACGGAATCAGTATCCGCATCGTAGACGAACTGCTTATCGCCCATGGTTAACCTGTCATATCTTACTTTGTATTTTAAACCACTTTCCTTGCCGAACGCACGAAGTTTCTTTTGAGCTGTACGCACGCGCACTGAAAAATCTTCACGGATTGAAAAGTCAGTTTCTTTGAGCTCAATAATACTAATGGACTAGGAAAGAAGTGGGGGGTATTCCTCTTTGGCTTGTGCGGTTTCAGCGGGCTTCAAATTGTATACCATGTGTTTGAAGGAAGACTTTCGAAAAATTTCAGAAATGGCCTTTTGGGGTTAAAATGTGGCTTTTGGGGTAGAGTATTACCAGTGTTATCGCACAGCGGATAGCCGGTGAATCGTTTTAATTAGTAAGTTGGTTAGTTCTTTTTTAATAACTAACTTTTTAACTACTAGAGTTAGGCTCCCAGTTGCAATTAGAGTCTTGTACCCAGTCGCTACTAACAGAAATACCAGTTTTTAGAATTTAGAAAACAGGATTATGCTTAGTGCTATGGCTCGACAAAATTTCGCTTTTTTGGCTAGTTACGTACACTTTGAGAGGTAGCTGTGACTGCATGCTTTCGAAAGCGCATGTATTCTCGCACCATTCATCCAAATTTTGTAGAACTACAGCGGCGAGGATAATCGCGTTTTCAAATCTCTAAAAACTGATATGGCTATTAGTAACGTATGGCTGCAAATCTGTAATTGCCGCTAGCTGCTGTAATAGTTATAAAGTTAATTATCAGAAATTAGTCACCCAGGTTACTACTTAAAACGATTCTCTGGCTTCCCGCTGTCCTTGAACAATTGTAATACTATGCCATAAGAGCCATATTTTTATCCCAAAAAGCCTGTTTTTGAAAATTTTTGAGTCTTCGCTGGTACACCAGGTATATACTGGTACTAAATACCGAATTAGGCGTAGTACAGAGCAATAATAACGGTGTGAGAAGTGTTCTATAACATAATTCCTGTGCAATCATCAAATTGAGCACAAGTACGCAAAGTAAAGCATGAAAATATGAGTAATAAACAATAATCAGTATTGCGGCGCACAGAATACCTCTAAAATGCTTCATTTCATTTATAGGGTTTTGTGTCCCAAAGCGAGTCAGGCTTTGAGGGACGCCGTAGTGAAGGGTTCCGCAAGTTTCCGACCAACTGAGCTCCTTTAACGTGCACTTCTATCGCACAGTACACGGACCTCTAGAATTTCGCTTACATAAAAATACGACCGCCGATGTCGGAATCAAACCGGTGTCTTTCCAATCGGCAGCCGAGCACCATAACCACTGAACTACAGCGGCGATTCTAAATTGCAAACGCTGTAATCAATTACAAAACACGGAATGAGCAGCCATACAAACAGCAACGGCTTGAACGCGTTTTCGAGAGAGCACTCGTCCTCGGAACATTTCCAGACCTGGATAGCTTGCTTCGCTTTTCGCTTCCATACATGCTTCCTTCATTTACGTTTTATATTTTAACCGTTTATTGCTCTGGCGCAAATAAACGTGTAAAAAAATTTTAGCCGCCAGAAAAAATGCCGCAGCGACAGGGAAATGAGCTGTCCAGGGCCTTTGCAGAAGCATTCGTTTTGAGGCAGTTCCAAAGCCACAGGGAGACTATCAGGTAAACAGGCTTCCTCGGGCTGCCGTTCAGTGCATCTTAACAAGCAGGACGAGGAAAGGCACATAGAGGAGGGGGAGAAGGCTAAAGCGCGTCGTTACAAAATGTCTGCGGGGATCTCAGAAGCCGGGAACATGAAATACAATAAAAAATTGTCAAGCTTCATTTCCGTTACCATTTCTAGAAATGTTCGCCAGAGCAATCATAAAAGCTAAGAGGCCAGGATGGAAAGACAGAAACTATAGACGGGTACTGCAAGGCGACTCTCTCCGGACTTCTGCACTTGTTTGGTAGCCGTCTTTCTTCCTTGACTAACTACGCCATTCGTCAGAGACAGAAACGTCCCACGCATGGCTGCGCGTCCGATTTCGGCGCTAGTCTCCACAGGTGAACGGAATAATGAAAATACCATGATGATCTGTAAAAAGGAAAGAAATGAATTGTAAATAAAGGGCATTAAGGGTCTCTGCAATGCCCGCCTGGCCAAGCAAAAGATGACAGGGGATAGCAGCAACGAGCCAACCAGTAGAAGCGACAGGATTCGGGTTATGTTTCGCTTAGGCCATGAAGAGATACCATTTTTTACTTCTCCCAGTGCGTTCGTTATTGCTTTTGTTACCAGGTATAATGTGTACAAAGTCGCTTTTGAGCTTCGTGTCACCAGCTTGGTCCACTCACCGGCCACTCGGTGTCCAAGCCGTTCTATTCACGAGCTAGACTTCAGGAGTTGGTCTGGAGGCCGGGGTGACACAGTTTCAACGATAACGCAGTGCAAAAATGCGCGCTTAAAGGGAGTTCGGGGCCAGTTTGAGA
>JARKHS020028794.1:0-35712 GCA_030143305.2 Amblyomma americanum
CACCGCATCACGATATTTGTCATAAAAAGAGGACTGTTCTCGGGTTGAACAGTGCACCGGATATCTGACAGTGGGAAGGAAACGGAGGAACAAACCCCTTTTTGTGACCATCTCTGTTACAATCCCAAGCAATCATTCTTCAAGGTTATGTTTACAGTAAAATGCTGCTATAAAAAGCGCGGCAGAGATTGCATTCTTAGATCTGTGAAGCATGGTTCAGCTGCATTGCACCGGTTTGCCGGGCGCAGCAGGCAGCAAACAGGCGCGGCTGATTGAGCTACAGTCAACATCCGAGATGCGGCGACATCCGTGAACAGAGACGACCAGAAAAAAGTGTTCAAGAGCTCTGTAAAACACATTTTCCAGCAAAACTTCAGCCGCTAACTGTGGTTAATTTTACGCCTTCTGCATATTGTTCACAACATTGCCATAATTAACCGTTGCTTTTAATCGTTCTTTCTTTCCGCCCTTGAAATACTAAAGGTCTCTGCGCTATCGGCAGAGGAAAGAATTTGCTCCACATTTAATTGAAAGAAAGGTTCTTTATTAGATTGAAAAACTTTTTCCTGCCGACTTCATAACAACCTAAATTCTCTGCAGCACTCAGCCCGAAACAAACACTGAGGAATGTGCTCAGGATTTTGGAAGACGGGAAACTCAAAGGCAAGTGGCATCTCCTTTGCACTTGATTCATGAAGCTTCAATTGAGGCATACTGTCTGACATGCCTTGTTTTCATAAAGTCAAATTCATGACAACACCTCTGTAGGAGCATAGTGGTTAGAAGAAGATCGGGCGTAAGCGGCGGCGTCGCATGCATATGACGGGATGTTGAGCTATGCTTGGGCTGTCAGCACGCGCTTCAATGTTATTAGCGCCTTTTCAATAATGCATATAGTTATTTATATATTTCAACGGTCTAACACAAGTATAAACAGGGATTATAGAAAGTTTCTTTACGTGGGCTTCGATAAAAGAAGTATTATCTCTGAAAAGTGCCGCTCCTCTGTTTGTAGTACGAATTTATCAAGAAAAAAGTAAATTGCTTTTCTACCAAAAACTGCTTTATACCCGAGCGAAGGCCCAAGCTCCTTTTACCACATTACATTTCAATGGGCTCGCAAATTGACTTGCGGATAGGCGATCAATCGCGTCACATTGAAAACGAAGTGAACAGTGGCAGTAACAGAAAGGAAAAGGATGAAAGACGTTTCAAAGCCTGAACTAGATGCTGTCATATCCAAACATCACGTCATGTCTTAAACAAACATTTTGAATATTAGAACATTGTAAGGGACTGTTAAGTAAATATTGAAGGAAATGGTCCGCTTTTCCAATGCATTGCAAAATCTTCCTTTCAAAGATTTCCCATCACTCGCATTTAGCAGTTCAGAACCATACAGAAAAAATGTTGAATGTTTCGAACGTTAGAAAAAGCGTTAGTAGCAAAAAAAAAGAAGGCAGCCTGCCGACCGGAGATATAAGGTTATATTGATTGTTAACAGCGAAATCTTTCAATGTAGAAAAAAAAATCCGTTGATAAGCTCTTTCTAGTTGGAAAGGGCTTTTTTCTATAATTGTTAGGTACGCGAGGCCTCAGCTCAGTTATCTAAATCACAACAAAAATAACAAGTTCCGCTGCCAGTCTGATTCAACGTACTCTCCGCTTTACCTCTTCTTAAGGTAGCCGGCGAGAGGAGCATAGGTGTGAAGAAGTGAAAGTTGGATAGCAGGCGTCTTGAACGCGGATACGGCACAAGGTGTGTCCTCACATTTTCTGTGTAGCACGTGTTAAAAGGCAGAATCCGAAACATCGGCTCTCAAGTTCTCTACACTGTTCACTTTTTCCTATCGTTAAAAACACACAAAAAACGCAAGAACTTATCCTTTACGCTTTCCATACAATGCTCCTACTCGATTATACTCACTGATAGTACCCAATACGGCTCTCGTAATTGAGCTTGCCCCAGCAAGATCGCGTTAGAAAGTTTCAATAAAAATATCTAACGTAACAATAGAGAATTAGCTGCAACTTCGAAAGTACAGTAATGGCTTGCTAGAGTTTGTGGCACCACTTGTTGAGCTTGAAGGGTTTGCTGCCCGGTATTCTTTATTCTTTGGTATTTTTCTATTTGGCTCTGTCTTATCGATGTGGGCTTGGTTCACCGGCAAGAACCATACTGGTCTAAAAGTACCGTCGCATTCTTAAGGTGGACTGCTGGGGTGACTCTTCTTTTTACCTTCGGAAGTTGCGGCGTTCGAAGAGAATGATGCTATTGCCATGGCTTTTAGTGAAGGAATTTTATATTCATATTTTATTCTCCTTGTGCTATGCCATTAAAACCACACTAACTTTTTTTAATGTTTAAAGTGCAAAAAAAAAGAACGGAACGTCACATATTTTGCAAACACTGCAAAAAATTTGATCTGCGCTCGTAACTGCACGAGAAAATTGTATGAAATCCGGAGAAGCAGCGGTGACGTCGTAGCCAAGTTGCTTTCCTCCAAATATTGATGGAGCTTGCTGTTCACGATTGTTTGTTTCTTTACCCTAAATTCTGCAGGTATCAGCATTTTTAGTTCTTGAACCTGTCTTCCACCATGAATCAATTGCACGAGGCCGGAGGGACAAACACAAACGTAAAAACGTAAACAGGAAGGCCTGATCAAGATCGTGATATGAGCTCAGTGCTTCAGTTAGGTGACGATAGCTGCATAAAAATAGAAAATTAGGCTTACAGAAGAGGGGCAGCGTTAATTTCCCGCATTAATCCTCTCTTTCAGGGCATTCTCGAGAAGCTTTATGCTAGCTGACTGCCAACAAGAGCACTATGAGCGCTGCCTTACTGCCGGCAACGTAGAACGCATGCACGTTTCTCTATACAGTGCCATTCTTTTCGAATTGATCGCTTGTTTTCGACGTGTTTACATACGTGCCGCTTACTCAAGCACCTGAAAAATTTCTGCTTTTGTAACCTCACTAACTCTCCTACTATATCTCCTCGAAAGTCGAGGATGGCAATCTCGTTTTCTAAGACGCAAATTTTTTGTGATGTGAGGCACAATTTTGTTACGGTAATTGTTTTTTTTTTGCCCTGCGTTTATTTCGAACATGCACCCGTGCTTGCGCTCGAAAGACCAGACGACAGCGCTGTGGGTGAAATCAATTTAGCGATGCAAAGCACCTCTTTTGTTTAACAGCTTTGGGCATTAGCGACGCGCTAATCAATAACGAGGCAAAAAGAAAGTGTTTTATAAAAAAAGAAACCTTTTACTTACCCGAGAAAACGTCGAATGGAATGAAAAGAAACTTTTTATCAATACACTATAAATTAAAGCACGAGCGTGAGTCTTGTTTTTCCTCTGCATAACATACAGTCTTAACTAACCATATTTTTGCATTAGCAAACTTACTTTCTCTATAGTTACCTTTGAGAGTTTTTTTAACCATAGGGAGCCTAAAGCTCCCACTTTAAAAGAGGGCGCATTGAAACCGAAACATTGAGGCAAATTCTGTAACCAGCGATTTCAGGTGGAAGCCTTTAGTAAGCGCAGTCTTCTGTTCTTCTATCACGCCCTAACTCGTGTATACGATGGGAAGTTCAGCATTCTCTGCTGTAACAAAAAAGTCTCCATTGCCGCTTGAGTCCCTTGATATAAAAGAGCTGGGATACAATCTTTCGCAAAAGTTAATTTCTCAAGAAAGCAGATTTGGTGCCTAAACTCTTAATCTCGATTCCACATAAACACCATTGTTTCCACTTAAGTTCCACTTAAATCTGTTCCCGTATTTCATTTAAAACGAGACTGCTTTTAAGTTGCTGTATGTGGAATGACAACTTCAGTCGCATCTTATTTGCGCTTTTTAACTGGAACCAGCCGAATTTAAGTGGAACAGTCGCGTTTTAAGACTTTTTCGCGTTGTACTTAATGCAAACCTGTTCCAGTAAAACCTCGTGGGATTCTCGATAAAATTATAGTCACTGTAGTACTAAAAAAATTGACTTCCATCATATATCGTTCTGCAGATATTCTATTCATAACTTGCTCCTACAGGACATTTCGACTTCTCCTGTTACTGGCTTGGCATATAGCAAACAATTAATGTGCGATTTGGTGAGCTTGCAAGATACTGTGTGCGAATCTGCGCTATTGCAAAGTATATAAAACAACGTATCACACAGATCTTTATTGTTTTTTTTCCTTCTACTTATTTATAGCATAAGGACTTGTGTCTGAGCTAGTTGGTGTGACATATTGGAGACCGACAGCCAACAAACGGACGAGAACTAAAAAGAGAAGTTTTCGGAAGCAGTGGCGATTGCAAATAACAAGGATTTCTGTATAAGCGCTGCGTTCCTCGCATTGACCGATAAAGAATTGTTATCATAAACACTTTTATCGCTTTTAAACAGGATCGCTTTTAACCTTTTACCTTACTTCCGCTGTGGCCCTTTACACCCCCCCCCCCCGTTTTTGTTTTTGTTGTTTGCATATTTTTCACCTTTTCGGTTTTTTTGCCCTGTTGCCCGCCATTGCGCAGCACACCCTCCCCTGTTTTACCCGCTCCCCCTCATTTCACTATATATGTGCTTGTTCGCTTGAATAAAAGCCCAGTTATCAGTCAGCCTCGTGTGTGTGTGTGTGTGTTCCTTCTTGCGCGGCATCCGTTTGTTGGTTGTCGGTCTCCAGCAAGGTATGGGTTGTTCGCCTCATTTTCTATTCCCGTGCAATGATGTCTTTGATGTCTCGCAGTGCCTGCGTGGAAAATTTTATGACAAGTATTTTATAATAACTCTTTTTGAATGCAGAACAGCGCAGATATATATAGCGTAGTTCTTTTTTGCTTTTGTCTCCCGTTAATGTCCTCCTATGTCGTTTCCTTACACCACGATCCGAACCACAAAAAGGGAATTAAAATTTATCTGAACAGAAGTAACGTAATGTCTAACAGTCTCGGAAGGAAATAATTAGGAGGTCTCTAAAAATTCACCGCTGGGGTATATCTCGACAGAGTTAATGAATATTTGCAACCTTTTTTGTTAATTAATCACTGCTTGTAATTTCACAGACTCTTTGGCATGCATATGCACAGGCATACTAGAACACGTGATACACCACATGACAAGCAAGGCCTGCTTTTAGCCAAGTCCAACGAACGTGACTTAGTAGCCTAGGAGTCGCACATCCGAGTCTAATCACAAGGGTTATTAGATTGATTTCGAACTAATTACTCAATTTATTCAGAGTAATTAATTCGCTTACATCCTTACAAGTCATAATGACGTTTCCGCTATGCTAAGGCCTCAGTCACATTTTACAATGAGTTTAAATCATTTTCATTCCAAGGCTGAACGTGTGACTGCACAACGCGCTCGACCAATTCTGAATTAATGCGACAAGGACACTTTTCCTTCGAACGTCCGCTGTAACGCTCTAGTGGTAAAACAGCTTACAACAGACAGCGATACATTGGAAGAAGTAATAGAGTGCATCAAGCGGTTGCCGAAGATCTGGATCGTGAGTGAAACTGGGTAAGGTGTGCTAGGGAGACGCACTGAAGTCGATAGTTGCATTAAAATATCGCTCGACAGAGAAGCATGAAATAGTTTCCCCTCGCCACGGCTTAGCTCTGGAACAGAAAGTTGAGCATCAGGAGTTGAAATTAAACTCCTTCCAGCGCATCTGGACATGAAAAAGAAAAAAAATTTATCAGTGAGAGGAAGAGGAACCAAGGGCCCTTCCGAGAAAAGGCAATATCAACCGCTAGCGGTGACGGCGACAGGCGACTGTGTTTGCGAATAAGGTTGCAACGAATAATCACACCAGACTGTTATTATAGCGCCGGGGCCCGCAGAGAGCCCATTTCTGAGCCGAACGAAGCCGTTTGGCTGCAGAGAGCGCAACAATAAAGTTTCTGCGGTTTTTCTGGTCAGGAAGTGCTGCTTAAATCTGACGCCAACATTGCCAACGTCATGAGAAGCCGCAAAGGCCGTCACTCGAGCAGCACACTTGATCAACGGTGACGACCCCATGAATGACGCTGCACTTGGAGCTACGTCGGCACCGCCAGCGCCGCCACACTATGCAGGCTTGAAAACGGGATTATCGCCGCAGCTGGTGATTGAAACGTCGTCGGTCACCACCACTGGCTCCGGGCCAGCCAGCGCAACTGTCTCTCTTAGCGACAGCCAAGGCAGTTGTAAGTGCCCCGCTGAACAGACCTTTCAGAAAATGGGGCACGGAGGCCATAATACAATGGAAGTTTGATGCCGTGAATGAGATGAGAACGCCTTACAAGCACTGCGCCAGATTTGCGTCACCACAGCCCGAAGCCGGCGGACAGCCTCAAGTTCATGGGACAGTGCCTAGGTAAGTGCTGACTTCGTAAAAACGTAGCGCTTTCTGCCTATAATCATCCCAGCTGACAGTAAAAGTGACACTAACACTTTTGCAACAACGTTTCCTACCAACGTCATCAGTCCTAACAACTTCTTCAATCAAGCCACCTCTCACACATTGTGCTATGGTTTAGGGTGTTGGCCTGGACTTGGTTACAAAATTGCGGTCACTTTTTGCGTATTGTTGGCCAACAAACTTAGAGGGCCGGTTTAGCAGTTCTGGTGTTACCAAAAAACAGTTAAACGGCACTAGCTTAAGCGCAGCGCTTTCCACGCACACATATTGCATGGTCGTTAGTGCCGTGTACAGACTGAGCAAAAACGTTCGTCGTAATTTTGAGGAGACGTCTTGGTTAACGACCAACAAAAAAAATGACCCTCAATTTACACTTGTTCTTATTTTTTCGCTCCAAGGTCGCCTCAAATGATATTTCATCTGTAGCTTGCTGCATGTGAGCGCAAGTGAAAGGGTGGCGTCGTTGTGTGAGTACGGCGTGGCCTGTGGCTCAGGTTAAAAGAAAGGCCTATAGCGGCGTTTACATTAACTCTACAGTATCGGGTCCACCTTGCCTATAGGCTACGGAATGATCGTGATCATGCAAACGATAGCGAGTCAAGTATTAATTTTATGGGTGCGAGGGTGGAGTTTATTCGTCAAGAAGAGTAGGAAGCGTAGACTGGTTCGCTTGGCCAAGACCGTAAGTGGTACGAGCGCTAAAAATTCGCCGTCGCGCTCGGCTAAGCTGCACGACAGCATCCATTTCGTGCCCATACGCGTCGTCGCTGTTCGAAATGCATCGCTGCGTCACTAGAGTAATCTTTTGGCCCGAGAATGCTGAATCCATTTCGCGCACCAAGGGGTGATTGTTTGTAAGCGTCTGCTCTGCTTCGCTTTGGGCTTGGTGCCGGAAGCAGCGAACACGATGAGTCGACAAGTTTGCACGCTTCCAGAAGTGTGCCACCACTCCTATATTGTGCTGTAAACCTGCATTTCTTTTTGGTTTTTACTAGCAGCTTGCTGCTGCGGGTTGCCGGAGTGTTGCTTCGCGTGTGAGGCCGAATCGAGAGCCGTTGCAGCAACATTCCCAATAACCGCCCCTCTTGGCAGGTTTGAACACGGTGTTAAGAATATATGCCGTCGCCAGCGACTCCTTCTGGGCGCACTCGCACATACAGACCACTTCTGCCCCCAAAAGTAAATATAACGAGTAATTATTCCCTTTTTCAACAGGCATATGCAATTTCGCTGTAATTCTTTATTGACAAAACCAACTGCGCAAACTGCATTGACAATATCGATTTCCAGTCCTATTTTAATACCAAGCCCTTTTATTCCAAGTGGTGTCCTACTTAATCCACTGACTTTCAGTTACATCTTAACAGAATTTCGATGTATTATATGACTGATTACATAGTACTGAAGCACATCTATAGATCTCAGCGTCTGATTTGATTTTAAATGCGAGTTTTTAACTTATGTAGTGAAAAAATCAGCTCTCTCGAAAGAAAAAAAAACTGTTCATGATTAATAGTGGGGTACTTCAAGCAGTAATGCGAGTAATCTGGACCAAGTATTGGGCACACACTGTTGCCATAAAGAAAAAGTTACGAGGAGAAGCATATTTTTTTTTTTATCTCCAAGGCTAAAAGCGCTTTGAGTGCGTTTGTCGGCGCCGCAAAATTATGAACAGCAACTATATCGATATCTTTGAAATGAAAAGTTTGCGGCAGTTTTGTCCTGCCTTGAGACTCAAAGTGGTATAAACTTGAACAAGCCAGGGCCAACTGGCGATAATAAGGAGAGGCTTGTTTTTGCTTAGAATGATGAATAAAATTTATAGTGAAACACTAAATTCTCAAAAATTTCGCTAAGAGCTGTTCTTTCGTGATTTTTCTTGAATTGCAGCTTGTCCTTGACCACCAACTTCGTTTTCACAGTAGAATTGTCATCATGAAGCCGAGCTCATCGAATTAATGAACTGGACAGCTATCTTAGCCTGAGCAGAGCTGCATTCTCTGTCATCGCAAAGTTAATAAAAACCTATTATAGCTGTGGAAGGTTTAGTGTTCAAGACATTGAAATCAATGCATGCGAAGACAAAATTCTCATATATTGCTTTATGTTGTTTACTCTTGCAAGCGTTTGGTAAAAGGCCACAATAGAACATGCATTACATAGCATAGGTAGTGTCAGTATATATATCCGATTTTTGACAGATGTTCGCTGCTAAATTAAATGGAATGCAAATTGTTTCTGCTGAAGTGTCATACATGAAAATTAATTTAATGTGCTCTACTCTCGAGATGCAGAGTATGTAAGTATATTAACTTCCCTTATACGTAACGCAGCTCAAAGTTGTGACAAATAATGCGGTTATTGGATGCACTAATTTTTTTCTCAACAATGGCTGATGTAAAAGAAATTTATTTTGTTCAAGAAGCCGAACACAACTTATGAAGCTCCTCTGGGACCATGCAATACTGTGCAGTGGAAAAGTTGATAATTTTATGAGGGAAGCATGCTGTTCACTTGCACGCAGGATCTTCCATTGAGAGAGCTTTGATCATCTGCTTGACGACAACATATTACATCCTCAACATGACATACCCGCATTCTTACGGCTAAACTCTGAGATTAATTCACACCGTACTGATTGAAAGTCAGCCGTTTGAGGGTAACCTTATGACTTCAATAGTGAAATCTGTTTTGAAAAACTGAAATTAATCTAGAGCGAAATATATACCCGTTGCCAAAATTTACGTGGCTGCTTTGTTGTATAATTGTGAAAGCTAACCACAATAAAGTTTTCTTTGTTTGGTGAAACATTTATGTTTTGGAAAGATGTTATATGCTGTTTGTATTCAACGTAGAGCTTGCTATTTTTGTCACGTGCAGAAGGGGCACTCAAGGCAAAGAGGGGGTGCGAAGAGTAAGGGGCGCTCTTTGTGTCCACATAATGCATTATTTTTCACGACCTATTTGTGTTTTACCATGTGATCAAACATCAGTAAGCGATGCGATGCCTTTGAAAAGGCGCAGGGGCATAAAATCACAGTTGTCACTTAAAGTGTTACTACGGTGTCGTGTATACAGACGCGGAAAATTTTGAACTAAATGGAATACGCTATTGCCTTTTAGCGTTTTCCACGAGTTGCCTACTATGACTGGCAGCTGTAACATGTGCAGTTTGCTAGAGGAAGCTAGTGCGCTTTGTCATCTACATCCCTTATATATAGAATGCGTCATTGAAAGAGAGAAAGAGAGACAAGTGGTAGAGGAAAAGCAGGGATGTTAACCATTAAAATGATCTGGTTGGGTACTCTGCACTAGAGGAGAGAGATGAGGGGGGCGTAAAAGAATAAGAAGTAGAAAAATGTGGTCCGTAGCAAGCACGACAGGCAATTACACAAGCACTGTAAGTCACAGGCCGCCGAAGCTGTAGCCTGCACACCTTGAGGGCTGCCGACAGCTGCAACCTAAGTAGAACAGATCTAGGGCCCTCCATCACAAGGCAGCGCAGACGTTTCAGTGTCAAGAAAGGATGCTTGCCGTTGCGGCTAATAATGTTGATGATAACGTAATTATCGGACTTCTTCTCGGAAGGATGAGGCTGGAGGTTGCGTTGTGCCAGCTAATGGACAGCTTCAAGCACTGTATTCAACAAATCCAGCATCTGCAGTGCATTCTGTGCCGCTGGCATGTGCATGCTGGAAAGCAGCACACGCATGGCATTCACGATTGGCTTTAGCATTGCAATCACTTGCTCGTCTTCGACCTGGTGCGGTTTCTGACCTACTATCCGACCAGCAGTATAGCTCAACACACAGGGTGCGCGGTGCTGGTGTGGGTGCCATCGGGAGTAAAAACTTTTGCCTTGGAAAAAGAAATTAAATAAACGTGTTGCAATGGCCATAGCTCCCTCGTTATGCTATTACTACTACTTGTAAACATATCCCGAATACGTATTCTTATGCCTTCACAGCTTACTAGACATTTTATTGGACTTTGAGTTCACAAACTTGCGGTTGTATTGCTTGATCGGAGGAAATCATGGCCTTCTTTCGAGAGAATTAGCTGCAGTGTGGGCTTCTGTAGATTTCTTGCTGGTCTGGAAGGTTAAAAAGCTGCAGAAAACACGGGATATTAGGAGGCCTGGCGCCTTCAAGATCTCAAGGTGACGCTTTATAGCTGTAGGCTGCACGGTCACAGGGAACGAAGCTTCAGCCCTCAGCGCGAATTGAGGAGGAGTACCGAGCCAATGAAGAGGAAACTGGTCGCATCCAAATTGAAAATTAAGTCAGGACCGAAACCGAAAATTAAAACGGCACCACCTCATTAACGCAGCACACTTACGAAGAGTGCGGTTCCTTTCTTTCTGCTCTTCAGATGCATCTAACCAGGTCCGTTATTCGGAGTTTGAGCGCTACCGTGAGGCCGAAAGGGCAAAATAACGAGGGGACAATTCGTCTTAAGAAGGAAATGGGTGAGAAAGAACTAGTGCCCTTTGTTAAATTTTTTATTGTCCTGAAGTAAATTACGTTGCTTTTATCGCAATGCTTAGGTATTTCCGCCTTTTAATCTTGTCCGCAAAAATTGTCGATATGCCGCATAAGAGTTAATCTCGAGAGAAGGACTATCTGTGCCGAAATTATAACTATTTATAAAGTTTTCTTCTGCCATCTCTTTTAACAGTGATCGTAGGAGTAGTTCTGAAAGGCTTGCAGATGAATAATATTTCATTGATATTTCAGTCATTTGGGAAATAATGTAGGAGTGGTCAGGCAGGAAATTCGAAATGAATATCAACGTCAATAATGTGAAAAACGTTTGTCAGGCGGTTATATGTTACAAGTCGGGATTGCTGTATAGTGAGGTATGCAGCTGCATTTACACGCATGAAACGCTGTTAGTTCCCATTTTTGGCGAATTAAGACGCACATCGTCGGAACTCGCAACCGCACAAAAGGGCGAGCCCCGCATCTACCGCATTGGTTCAGTGACTTTGGCGTTCGATTGTTGATCCCAAGGCCACCAGTTCAAGCGCGGCAGTGGCGAAGAACCTCGATTGAGGCGAAATACAAGAACAAAAATTGAGAGGACACAATAAGCTCCGCTTTATGCGTATGACTTCATAGCGGCAATGGATCCCTTCAGTGAACTGCGGTCCTTTTGGCGTATTACTTCACACATAAGGTAATTCTTTACTTTGCATTTGAAGATCGACAGGAGTACTCATATTACTCCTTGGACAGTGGTGGAGCATTTAATTGATTTCCCACCAGTTGGGTTTCTGAGATGCAGATTGCTGTCCGAGAGCAACCTCTTGCCACCAATCATTAATTTAACGCCCATCTATCACAGTGAGTAAGTTCTGAATGGGGGAGGCTTCCTCCTCTTACGGACATACATGTATAAAAAGTGTTGTGCAAGAGAGAAAAAAGAACAAAAGCAATGACTACTACTTTTTGAGATCAACGAATCTGAAATAGCGTTGTTTTTGAGACGACTTTACAAGTTTACATGCCCACCAAAATGAGCACTCTACCATGCATGAACCCTAGCTTGATCCGAGAAGAATTTTTTTTATTTTTGGCGCAGGGTAGAAGGAAATGTCGCAAAATTGCTTTCATCCATGTCACCTCATATTTGTATGTACAAAAAGTCAGAAATATGATTCGTCGATACGATAACTTGTCTTCCGTTGTCACAAGATAAGTTCGTTATTACGTTTTACCGAAAAAACAAAAGGTTTTACAAAGCATATGCGTCCTAGCACAGCATCTTTTATTCAATATTGTTCCAAACAGGCGGAAACACGCCTGAAAAAATAAACACCGTCACTGCGCATAAATAAATTTAGGACGTGAATCACACTTATATATATATGTGTGCTTTCCGAACACACGCCACATTCCTCCTCACTAAATTTAATATAGAAGGGCCCTTCCATGCGCAATGGGAACAATCTTTCATATAATTTAATAGTGTCTTCCTTGCACTATACGGTCGTAGATTTTGCGGAGCAATTCGTTTTCATAACTGTGTCCGCTGCCGTTCCACAGTAGAATGCGCATTTCAGACATGCATTGCAGTGTGATCTAATTTGCCATGAACCGATGGTCTAGAGGCCAATTATTCAAGCGATGCATATTATAAACGCTTGAACTGAGCACCGCCGTTGATGTTATACTTGCAGGGAGTCAGCAATATTTTAGGTTATTTACATTTGTCTCTGTCTTGGCTTATATTTGTAGTTTCGCCAGCGAACCAGCATGCCCACCGAGATAAAAACATTCATACCGATTTAGACTTACGCGTTTTCCTCTAAGCGCTGGTAGGTGGAAGTTGCTTGTTTGATGTGGCGTATTCAATGTCAGGCTGATGATATTGATGACCATGCTAGGAAATAAGAATAAAGATCGTAGCTCAGCTGGGATAGCAGGTGTCGACAGGTTCCGCGCCGCATTTCGTCTCTTCTTTCCTCCTCTAACCTCCTCTTTCGTTTTTCTTTACCCTCCTAGGGGCTTCATCAATGACCGATACTCCATCGGTCGGAAAGGCCATTACCTTTAGGTAAAAATTAGGAAATTATCGATCAGAAAGACATATGTGATTCTGATATTTAGAATGAAAGGACAGAAAAAAACTCGAGGCTGTGGTTTTCGTTCCAATGCGTTCTCAGCTCTGTTTCACTTGAAGAAGCCCAACCGCAAAATACACGAGCTAGCTTGCAGCTGTGAGGGGAGGAAACCTTTGATATTACTGACACTCGTCTTCGCTCTTGCCTCTACTAAATATATTCTGAGTGCGTCCCGGCCAGCACATTCACCCTCAAATCGCTTGGGCTACTTAAACAAGGGGCATTCTCTACTAGTCCCACACTTCAGGCTACTTAAAAATGGGCATTCCCTACTAGTCCTACACTTCCATTTAGTATTCTCTCTGCTCATCTATTATTTCTCTTTCCGCTCTACCACCCTTTGTTTTCGCAGCATTGGCTGTCCGTACCTCCCATGTAATCTCTCGGCATTGTTCCAGACGCGTTTCTATGTCACTTTGCCCACCATCCAGGTTTCCTATTGGGTACCTAAGACATCTTCTAGCGCTTCCTCTTAACTGGGCGCAGACGTAATAAAAATTTATCAGCCCGCAGCAGCTGCTTTAACAGCCAAGAAGTTTAGAGCAGGCGCTGCTTCCAGAGATGTAACAAGGTAAAGCTAAGAAGATGGCCTCCAAAGTGTTTAGAGGCTCCTTTTGCAGGAATAAACCCAACTTCAACTTGCAATTTAAAACGGCTTACAGCGGGGCAGCTTCAACCACTTCAGGAAGCACCTCTTTTTTTGTAGAAGCAGTAAAGAATCCTCCTAAGCAATAAAGGACAGCTGACTTCCTACAAGCGTTATAGATTTTCTGCAATGCTTACTGCACTGAGTAGCTGTCGCTGTTTTCCTATTTTTTATGTTGATATCATATTTGCGTTCTATTTCCTTTACCTAGTCATTTTAGGGTACTTGCTTAATTTTGTTGCACAAATAACGTTCCCTTCACGGGACAAGCAAGATTTTCATACCGAGATAAGTGGCACAGATGTTCTGAAAAAAAAAAGCACCTAAATGCGCTACAAGTAAGGCCATCCAAGTTATGTTTTATTACTGTCAATCCTTACCTGCCTATGCCACGGCAATTGAACCTGTACTCTATAATGCTATGGTTATTTTAAATTAAACCTGCTGAATTTAGTTAGCTTCCACAAAGCTTTTCATCTTAACCTACCGGTTTTTCTACTTCACGCTCACTTCTATGTCAGAAATTACACGATACAGCAGTGTTAGCATAATGCGAGTATGGGAGAGCCTTGTTCTTCTGTGAGTGATTTAAATGAGTTGCACTAGAAGGCGGAGCCTGAATGAAAAGGAGAAGGTCCTGAAAAACCTAATCTATTGAAATCTTATGGTGAGCGCCAAGCATGCATTTGCTTCAGTGTGTTCTGAACGGGGCGAGTGAGCTGTGTACTGCTTCTGCTCGGTCTTCTAATAAAGGGGGCCCCGTACATGTCACAAGGTGCGGCCGCGCGTTGATGTCAAGTGCTGGTAGATGATGAAAAACACCCGGAAGGAAGTCTCACTTTCATCCAAAGACTATACTCTCTCCTCTTCTCCTCTATAGACGAGAATATAGTGCACGAAAACGCCGACCTGAAAACTCTACCAGTCGAAGCCAGGGTAGAATTTTTTAGTATTTTTTTCCTATTTGGCAGACTAAACACATCGCTAATACAGTTCTAGCGTGTCGCTTTATTCACTTAGCGGTGCGACGACATCCGAGCATCTTTCCCCAGTGCAGCGTGCGTGTTTGTAATTGGTGGTTTATGTCAGTCCTCTCCTTCTAACAACAGCTCCCATAATAATGCAAGGCGTTTTACCGTGTCTCGCTTTTTCCTGCCATTCGCTCACGTTGCCTTGTAGGCAGGTTTTATGTTAAGTGGACGGAGTGTAACAAGAAGGCGGCGCTTTTTTCGTTGCCATGAAATGAGTGCCATGGGGCCTCTTTTTTGGTTGACAATATTATTTTTTTTAAAGTGGTACTTGCTTTTGCATTGCGTCGCTTCAGTCTTACACTGACAAGCAAGAGATGACCTTTTTTGTTTCAGCGTCAAGGGACTCTTGTTGTTATAAAACTTCTTAGCCTAAGCATACGAAGTCCGCAGATCCACAGGAGAATACTTGAGGAAAACGGCTGTCCTGAATAAGCCATTTTATAGTTTTGCTAGTTTATGAATTTTCCTATTCGCTTTCAAACACAGAGGAAAAAAAGGGCTTTGCACGTTATTAATGGCCAGTGCAAAGGTTGAAGGCAAGAGAGTGAAAGCGCCGCTAGCATCCTTTCCCAGAGGGAAGAATATGATTTTGCATGTGTGCGTTACGTCACTGTTAGCCAATGCTCACGTCGAGGTGGATCGATGAGATAAATACAACAGTTTTTGTCCCAATGGAAAACAGAGTGCAAAAAAGCTGAAACAGTTCATTTTTTAGTGGTAGCGCGAATTAGTTTTCAGGAGATGCAATGTTGCGACATAAATAATTACTCACACGAGCAACGGGGAGTGACAATACAAGTTGGAGGGAGGGAGCAGCTGCTTTAAATATTAAAGCGTTAAAAAATATCGCGTCTCCTTATCTCGGCCTTTGCCGAAACATATTTACAGCGGCGCTCATCTCCAGCTTGAGCCAGTCAAGCGTGATGAGGTTGAAAAGAATGACAACTTCAGAAATCAAAGTAAACTCTTTGACCAGTCTACGCCAGTTCATCTTTCCATGAAAGCAGAAAACTAGCCTGGGCCGTTTCCTTCTTTCTTTTTGACTTCTCTTGTGAATAGTTAAGTGTCTACAAGAAGACGCCTATAAATAATCTGCAAGAATAAAAGCAGCTTCATCCTTCACTTCTGAAACAAGTAATTCGGTGTTGATGCCATTTGGGATGAGAAAAGCTGAGCGAAAAGGTCAGCACTCGCAAAGGATCTCTAAAACACTAATTTAGTGATTTCTATTAACTTGTGCAGTAACTTGGAAGTGTCAGGGTTCGGGCTAATGAGTATACCTAACATGAGGATCCATACCGCACAATATTCAAGGGACGTAACAAGAGGGCTGAACTTCCGCTAAACGCTCTTTGTTTGGCGCTGACCGCCTTATAATGATCCCGTATGGTACAGGTCTAGACGACTAACAACGATTACCTTGTCAAAGTCATGATGTTTGAAGGAAAGAGTACAACCAAAGAGACAACATAATCGGCGTTAGTCGTCTAGACCTGTACCATACGTGATCTTTATAAGGCTGTCAGCGCCAAATAAAGATCTTTCAGTGGAAGTTTAGCCATCGTGTTTTGTCCCTTGAATATTGTGCGCTAAGGATCCTCATGCGTTCAATGCGCAGATCATCGTGCAAATGATTTCGTTCTAATATAGTTTTCACTAAACGTGCTGCATAGATACGCGGAAAATAATAGTGAGTTGTGTATTGTTTGCAGTGGCAGTCAATTGATAACGTTTAATCTTCATCCAGAGGACATGAAGCTTGCCGACCCCGTGGTTTCGTAAAAAAAGCGTGCCCAGTCAGTTCCGGCTTTTGCACCAATACGCCATTGTCAAATATAGAAAAAAGAGATAGCTGGGGCGGCTGGTGGGAGTGAGTGCAGGCATTTATGTTTAATGCGAACTGCTCATTGCGGCTTTCACGCTGACATTATAGCAGCAATTATGGGTTGGCGGTAACAAGCGACGCCCTAGTTTTCGCAATAGATGAGAGTGTTACGCGTGCATGTGCCCGTATGGCATCGGTGAGATGTTCCTCATCCAGCTAACTACCCAGAAACTATTTAAAGGCAATAAGTAAAGAACGGCAGTTAAGCAGTCGCAACGCTGTCTTGAATAAGTGTAAGTATATGCGCAAAATGTAGTCATCCTGGAGCCTCTAAAGCTACAAGATAATTGCACTTTAGGTAATAACCTTCTTTTGCTTGCTTACCTAATTCTGAAATTTGCTCGGCAAATGCGTTAACATAAACTGTTTCTGCTAAGCTTGCCTGTGCGGGTAATCAAAATCAAGGAGCAGAAGAGGCCAACCCTGCCTCTGCACAGCCGCTCTCGCCGAAGCTTGAACGAATCACATCAGATAACCTGAGGAAGGTCGTGGAATACAAAGAGATGCTGTCAAATTATGATTTATTTTTTTTCTTTATTCTCTTATCAGGCACTGATGTTCAAAAGAAGATAGAGCGGACTCTTCGCTCGTGTATCGTTAGCTGATGCGCGGGTACCATATTCACTCCAATAATTCTTTTCTTCTTATGGGAAGCGTGTAATTGAAGAAGCGTCCAAGCAATATAACTTATGTCGGAGCCAGAGGTCTGGTCTTCGAGGTAAAAGCCACCGATGCCTTCGATGAAAATTCCTTCCAGCCATTATGTAAAAACGGGGTGCCAAGAGACCAAGCAGCTTCTTCCGTCTCCCTGATTCTCCTATTATCCGCCAAAATTGCCGGTGACACCATGGCACGCAACATCCGAAACGCGTTATCTTTGGGACACATCCGCGCAGCCTCGCATTTCCTGTGGGTCGGAGAAGGCTGACGCTCGGCTTCTATGCAGAGGGCTTGAGTTGCCGGTGGATGCGGAATCGCTCAACTATTCAAAATGCAGGACTTAGCGGAAGGCTTTCAAGGAATGGAACCTCAGACGGACATAATCTGCCCTAGAAGGGCTGCCAACCTCCTTGGATACAAGATTTGAACATTAAGCTGCCGCCTTGAGTTACAGACTCTTTGTCAGCTTTTCTACGCAATGAGGCGAACGGACTGAGTTCGCGAAATACAAGCGCTGCATTTGCTTTGGACAGAATTTTCTGTGGCTTTTATTAGAAACATCTAACTTTAAAGTAAAGGGAAAGCATCAGTGCTTGTTACAGCATCTTTGTTATTGGTACATCTGTCCTACTGGTCCTGACGTAAGTCTCAAAAAACGTTTCTTTTTGGTGAAACTAGCGCCCGGTATGTATTAATATTATTTTGCGATTCAAGCCGACTTTAGCCTTTCGCTTTTTCTTCTTCCGTTTCCCATATTCATTCAATTTGCCATTTTTCACCATATGTCGTTTTTCTTCGTCGCATGCACGCTCAAATTGGTTAATATTCATATAAAAAGAGCTACAAGTTTCTTCCGATATTTCTTCCGACAGAAAAAAATTTTTGCTCCTCGTCCGCGGCTTGTAGCCAGTCAACGACGGCTTACACGTGCGACCGTTAGTAGAGAAGAGCCAAACAAAAATTGCGGCACAAGGGATCCAACCCAGCGGCTAGCCCATACGAGGCGCATGCTGTCCCCATAGGCCTCCGCTTGGGCAAAAGAACAGGGGCCTAAAATGTGCTTTCCTGCACACGAGAGATTTCGTGCTTCTACTCATAAACGACCCGTAGAAGAGGGTGGCCTGAAATTACAGCCCAAATCCGGGAGTATTTCTCCGCGACTGCAAATCGCCCTTTTATTTTTAGAAATAACTTCACAAGTAAACAACTTCATTCCAAAATATGTCTACGCTTTTACTTTTCTAGTTGTAAGAGTGCACTACAAATGTTGTACAGCCACCTAAGCACTGCTTGCTTTTACTTCATCAGTAAAAAAGAAATTTTGCTTTCTTGTACATAGAAACAGCGTTGATGAAACGCGGACACCATGAAGAAAGGACACACACGATCGCTCGTTTGTGTCGTTTCTTCGTGTTGTACACGTTTCATCGCGCTGTTTCTAAGTATAATGCATTACCAACTTGCCCGGAACCTTGCTCTTCTGATCTTTGCTCTCTTCACTGTCATGCTTATCGCGCCCACCCAGTAACCCTATCGATGTAACTTCGCTGACGTACGCTGTTGTACACTGTACAGTGCTATGCTCTGGCATATATATTTTGCAATGTGAGTGCCTCAGGTATTTTTAGGCAATCCAAAACCTAACTTGCAGTGTTCGCCTTAAACACTGCGGAACTAGTCGTGCCTTAGGGTAGCTATTTAAGTCACGAATGCTAAACGCAATATTTCGAAAGGCAGGCACAATCTCCGTGCTTATATTATTCACAGAGCACTTCCGCATATTCATCCTCTATTACCATGACGGATATCTTCATGTTTGGCACCACAAATCCAATTAGGAACGCCGGCACTGCGCGGAAACAACTTCATTTTTGACTGAAACTTGCATTATCAAACATAACATGCTGACCTGAAAGTACGCTAGACTTCACTCTCAAATATTTCGCAGTTCTTTTTGGACCGAGCTAGTGAGGCGCAGAGCAATAGACTATGCACAATGCCTTAGCAGGCTAGGAAGGGACTGTGTAGTTGGCAACAGCGACCTGCTATATATGTGGTTATTTTTAATCGCTTCATAAAACTACTAAGGTTCCGCCGCTACGAAGAGACCAACGACAGTATCTTTTGCTACATCTCAACGTAATGCGATGAAAGAAAGCCACTGTTCATGGCTGTGAGACTGCTGGACAGCAAGCTTCACTTGTCGGCACCAAAGCGCTTGTTGCTACTTTCGGTTTAAATCTAGTCAAGCGTGTCTGTATTTTTCTAGTGTATATCCATTGTCCGTTTCTACACGAGTCTTGAATACAACGCCAGTATTTCGGGCATGCACCGCTGCTGCGTAAACATATCGTAAACTAGGCTTAGATACCATCTAGGACAAGCCCCTGTGCACTTAACGAGCGCCAGACACGCGTGCCTTTATCCTACTACATGCATGCCTGAGGCAATCAATGTCTCTTTCCACCGTGTTTTCGTTGCCCCGCCCACTGCGTGTTCCGCGCAGAGGAGCGCGCGGTGGCATTTCTCTCTCTCTCCGTTGAGTGCGAGGGAGACAGCCTGAAGGCTCTGGGAAGAGGTGGAACGAGAGCTACGAAGAAGCTTTCTCCACCTCCCTACCCTCTAACATGCCTTTTGTTCAAATGCCCGGAGTGAAGTGGCCGTAGGCGTGCCACGCAGCCATGCAGGCATGCAGCGGATTCCTAAACGCATGCCTGCTCGCAATTGTCGCGCCGCCTGTCGATGCAATTCAGGAGTGCTCACGCGTGCTGTACGCGGTGATTGGGGTGACAATGAGAATCTTTTGTGCGTAGAACTACGTAGAAAAACGAGCAGTGCCCAGGCTGTACTCGGTGGAACGAAGAGCGGATGTATACCGTTTAACTTGTCCAGGAACTAATGCGGTAAGTAGGAGGCGCTTACAGACAACGTCGGAAAATGTAGGGTGGTTGCTAAAGCAAAGGCGAAGAGCGTGAAGAGACCCAATTAGAGAAGCGTAGGTTACTGTCGAGGAAATAAGCACTTTTCACAGCAGGAAATTTGGCTGCCTTGGTGATAACATTTATGGCAAGCAGCTACCCTTCTAGACCTAAAACATTCTTTGTACGGGCATGTGGACAGAATGAGAAGACTATCTAGAGGAAATGATCAATGAAGACGGCAAGTGGCATGTTACTAACTATAGTGTTTTCTATTCGATTCTCGGCCTGATGAAGATGCAGAGACCAAGATATTGATTCATTTTTTTATTGTGTGATTAAATCCCCAGATTAATCTTTAAACTGAAGTTGTAACCGAACGAAATAATGATGGTTTTAATGCTGCACCGGATAAGTTACCCGGCTAACACGGAAGCCTTATTTTACGTTGTCGGGTAGAGTACTTCAGGGGGAATCACGTCATTATGAGTCGGAGCCGCACATTCTGTAAACGTGACACTAACCGCAGCCGAAACTATGAAGGTTTGTCTATTGTCGAATTCTTTTTTCTTGGGACGTTTAGAGTAGGTTCCCTCTAGAAGTGTCCAACGAGGGCATGACATTCTTTACGCCCGTTCCATGCGTGGCTAATGGTGGCTGCTCTGATAGGGTGGCTCTGGATGAGACAATTGAAATGTGACCACACTTGTCGGCTCAGTAAAACATGGTCTTGGGATAGACAGTGATTCTTTTTTACTTTCGAAGATGTGTAATTTGTTTGCGGCATTTTGTAACATTGCATTCACAACAAAAACTGGTCCGCAAGTAATAGAAAGAAGGTGGATTCTAGAGAGAGCTCATACATGAACATGATGAGAACCGCGCCTGAAAAAAAAGTGACCAAATTTTCCTTCCAAATCATGGATCTATTTTAGAAGTGCTGTCAAAACGCTGAAGGCTTGGGTATATATTTGGGAATGACAGAAGACCAGAGGCAAAAAAAAAAGATAATTATAAACTCTATGGAAATTTTTCTACGTAAGCTTTATTACGTTATTATATTCACTGTAATGGCTGCTACGCATCCTTTACTTCTGTTTTTCCTCGCAGTTTTTTTCCGCACTCTTGGTTTTGAATTCTTTTTTGAAAGACATCATAAAATATATACAATACCTTTCTATAATAAGTGTGATGTCGCCGACGGTCATAAATCTGTTCTGACGGAAGTCGTTATTAAGGATTCGATGAAAATCTTGTGTTCTTTTGCCTTTTCACACGTTACAGCTTTATCGCATCTAGCGTCACTACTCGAAAACTCTAACTTTACGTGCTAAATACTTCGGCAATTTAAATACTGTTTGTCTGAATTTTTTAACATTGTTCTGCGCAACCTCGAGGCATCTTATCTATCTTTTGACTTATGTTTTATTATTCAATCGCCGTTTTTTTCCTTTCCACTGTGCCTCTCGCAAAGCACCTGCAGCTATCTAGGCTTCCACAATTGCCCAAAGCCCAGGAAGGAGATCTTCGGCCTTTTTCGCATCTGATTTTTAGTCCACTTCCTTTGCAGACTGAAGCCTTTATCTTAGTATTCTTATATTATTTAATTTTTCGCAGAATCATTGAAGTGCGACATATAACCGAGACCGAAATTCCCACCCTCCGCAGAGCGTTCAGCGCTGTCAGAGCAGGGCACGTTAATTTCTTGAGCGCCTTGTGTCTTATCTATCCAAACCCGCCTCTTAGCACACTCTTCTATGCCTACTTTCATTTTCACGCCAACCTACCATTGTTAGTACCTTTTTGCTTCCACTCACGACGTCTTTTTCCGCTTTTCAAAAGCTTGCAAGAGAAACATATTTTTTTCCCTGTAAAAGTTTCCGGCGCCCTCCAGGCAGTGAAGTAAATGACCAATTTGACATTAGAAGCACTGAGTAAATTTATGAACCTGACTCCTTTTGCTCTGAAAAATGAAATACCTCAACTGCCTTAATGAAGCTGACTTTATTCCTTGTCCCACGTTTTGTATCTCTGCCGTGTCTTTATGAGCCGTTTGTGTTCACTGAAGCGTTAATGCTTCTTTCTAACCATTGCGCGTAAAATAACATTATTTTTGTTTGCTAGGGTTTGTAGCTTTCAATGCTTTGGTTTTTGAAGTAACGAGATTGACCGCGCTAGAAGACACACCTTAAGGTTCTTCTTGTAGTGCTCGTTATTTTTTTTTCCCCTGGAGATATGTCTCTGTTGTATTGCACTGTTGTATTGCATTCAAATTTCACAGGCTGCCTAAGGGAAGAAGTTAACATTAATAGCGAAATAAAAAAGTGTTCAGAAGATTTTGCGCTGACAAGCAAGTTACATGTCCACGTTCGGCCATATGGGGGAAAAGCCGTAATCTTAAGTATTGGGGTACGCAATCGTACAGAGTGACGCTGGAATTTTTTCCCTTGAAGTGCGTGGGCATCGCGCTTTCGTCATCTCACTCTTAGTTTTCAGAAGACCAAGCCAATACCCATATCTTTCTTTTTCGGGCTTTGTGTCAAAGGTGAATTATCCACTCCAAGCTGACCCCTACTGGAGAAAATTGAATTGCTGCATTGGAATAACCGACTACTCAAGACGAGAACTTGATGTCTGTTAGAAGTCCGATGCATACCCCCCCCTCCCCCCAGCAGCGAAATAATCTGCACTACCCAGAAAAAAGTCACCATCTGTTGTCCCTTACCTTCAAGTGCCAAGATAAACTTCAAACCGGTCCGATGATCTGGGTGCAAACAAATCACATCCTCGCGTTCTCGGCGCTGGCTCATATTTCATTGGAACGAATTAAAACAGCTCAGTAACTACTCTATGTAAAAATGCGTTCAGTTTTGCGGCTTCTATTAAAAATTTTGATTATCCTCCGTAGTTATTTTTCTTGACTTTTCTCTTATAGTTATCAATTTATCATACATTTAACCGATATGAACAGTTCTTTTAAGCGAAATTTATTGCCTCAGGGCATCAATGATGAATGAAGGTGTGATGAATGATGTAGTAGATATTAAATTAATGAAAAAGACTAGCTGATTTGATGATGTCCAGTAGAGAACGATGGTACGGTCTCTGCGTCCAGACAATGTATGAAGCAGGGTTGCTTGGTGAAATACCTGCTACCATCAGGTGCCGGATCCTTGTAGGCTTGAGATCTGGGCAGTTCCACAGTAAGTGATGAATGTCGGCTTCAAAGTCCTCGTGTTTACATACCGGACATCCTGGCCGAGAAAACAATTCTCGGTACTGAGGCCACTTCCGAGTGACGGCTATTGTGAGGGTAACCCCGACCCGGATCCTCCTAAGCGCAACCTCCTCTGCACGGGTAAGACCGCGGGCGAGGGTTACCGCACATGGAGGTGTGAGAGCACATGTGCGGCGCCGGAGGAGTTCTTTTCTTGATGAAAGGAGGGCAAAATTGTCCAAATGAAGGAGCGGAGGCGGTGATGAGTTTGGATTCGCAAGGCGGGTCGCTAAGTCTGCCTGGTTTTGATAGGTCAGCAGATCCCGTGGGACCCACTCAATACGCACTGGCTGCGGGATGCGCGCCGCGAGCCGGTGGATGTCCTGACATATCGTTGGACAGCGGCTAACACGTCGTAGCAACCGGACAGCTTGAAGGGCGTCAGTGCGGATGACAACGCGGGTCGCAGAGAGCATACTTGTGTCGGCCACGGAGCAGAGTGCTTCTTGAACTGCAACGAGATCAGCACAAAAGGACGAAGGGGCTAGTTAAGCTGAAACCAAGAGGTTTGATTCAGGGCAGGTCTGCACGGGCAGTAGATAGCTGTTGTTGCTTTGCAGTCTTGTATGATTGCGTCTACGTAGAAAACAATGAATCCTATTTATTTTATTTATTTAGGCACATTATATGTGGCTTTCATTTGATTAAATTGCACGGATATGTTACACCTGAAAGCTGCTACCCTCAGCAAAAAAGAACAGGAGAGAGAGTAAAATGGAGGAAACAAAAGAAAGCGGAAAATAATGGATGAAATCAATACCATTTTGCATTGAATGTAAGAAACAAAAAACGAAATTGCCGACAATGAATGCGATAAACAGAAAGCGAAGTATTCAAATGTTTCGATAAAGCCAAGTTTTAGTTCGCAAAATGTTCTCGGAACTTATATGGTTGACTTTATAATTTGCAGTACAATGTAAAAGTAAGGGTTAAATTTCTACTACAGTGTCGCTGTACGTGCCACTCCCCTTTGTGCCTATTGAATAGCCTTGACTGAATACTTTAGTTCTTTAATGATGGTGACAGGCTTCCCTTATAGAGGTGTACAATTTTCCTGTTTTGGCGACCATAAAACCCCAGCTGCATCTGCAAAATTTCTGTTGTGCCAAGTGCCTTATCGGGGCGGAATGAGAGCATAAACATTCTGCGTAGACACCGCACTAGATTTTTCTCCACTTCATTAAACAAGAGAACAAGAAACAGGGAGAAACGAACGCATTCGCAGCGGCAATACTGGCAGCCGCGGGGCACCGGAGCGCAGCTTATATGCCGGCGCCGCGATAGTGGAGACCTGGCACTGCGGCCACCTACACGCCGGCCTACGAACCTCTGACCACCCCTGTTATGAGCCATTTATTTAGCAACCAGTTCTTTGTCAATCTGCAAGCTATTATTGCAAACGCTTAACGTGGCTAATGTTTTTATAGCATTAATTCATTGCAGCATATCATTCTTTGGACGGGCAATTTTTTCGAAAGTTGTATTAAGAAAGAAACCGATTTGCTGTGGCCTTCATAGTGATCAACAGGTTAAGGCAAAATCGACAATTGTCGTTAGTCACAAGGTCATGTATTAACAATATTTGTGTTATAAAAGGTACACTACAACATCACAATGGGGACGAGTGAAGGCGCATAATCTGTAGAGAAATTACCTTCATACAGCCATCTCCATAAAAAGTACTATTAATTTTCATTAAAAGAGACTCAAAAACCTTTCTTGACGCTGAAATTGGGAGTCTGCAAATCATACATTCTTCTCTGACCATAAGTGCGCACTGCTAACATGAAACTGACGCGCCAAGAGCACCCTGAAATTACACATATTTCGTCTGAAAAGGAAAGTTTGCTTAGATTCCGTTCACAAAAAAAGACATGCACAGCTTAATGGCAACAGCAGGAGATAAAAAATCACTTTTTTATGTTACTAATCTTTAGCAAGCCATTCGCTTAGCAGCTAGAGATAAGTACCTACAAAAGGAAAGGCAAAAGACAAGTGCTTCTGCAAGTTCACAACGTCACTGCTGTTAACTATCGTACTCACGCGTTGTCGCGAACTTACGCGCGAGAAAACTCTCGCTCTTCACCGGTGACTCCGCTGACGCGGAAGTACACTGTCTTGCGAAGCTCATTTTCCTGAAAGCTCGACGCACCTCGGAGAGAGTTCTTACGCGCCCGCTGAGGACACTATTGCTGCTTTTGCTGTTTTTTTTTGTCATATTTATAATGTCTTAACCACTTCCTTTGGAATCGCATTGTAGCTTCTTCTTGTGTCTTATTGCTTTGCGCTCACGCAGCCCTTTCAATTTGCTAATGGCAGCTGTGCCTAGCAGGCTATGCCAGGAGCAGAAACGGCGGCAATCAGCCCGGCAGGTTAAGAGTACGCGTGACAGAATAAAGTGCCGCCGGCACCCTGCGTACATTCCTAGTGGATAGTTTCAGCTTGCCTGAGTGATGTTCGCGTGTGCGTTCTAGCACGCTTGCTGTGTGCTCACGTGTTAATGTGTTTGTTTACGAGCATGAATTTTCAAGGTCTGTGTGGCAGTCATGCGAAGAAAACGTAAGAGTTGTGTCGATATTCAGTTTCTTGTTCCGACTTGTACGATTCCTTGCCTAAGTTCTGGCTATTAAGAGATAGTACGCCACAGCCAGCAATTGCTGCGTGCTTGGTTGCCGCACAACGACAAACCTGCACTGCGAAAGGCTAGCGTACAGGCTACATTTTCTTCCCACAAGTTTGTTTTGGAAGCAAACTCGCTCTAAACAAATAATTTCGAATATTTATATCCGTCTGAAGAGCAGGGGATTGCTCTCTGTTCTTCGATATTATGCACAAGGGGATGGCGAGCCATCGGCGGCATACTGAACTTTCATCGCAGCCGGATACTTGCCTTTTATCTGAACATGTTATTTAAACTGTCTACTGAACGCAGCGAAGCTAGAGAAACACGAGGAGATTGAAATCATTTTCCAGCCAATTTCTCTAGAGGTGAAGTTCCTAGCACCGTTTTTGAGATGGGTACAGTTTTGTTGATTTTGTAACCATTTATCTTTAAAACGGGCCTCGGTATTGCATTGCATCGAAAAAAACAAATATCAATGTGTCCTTTGCTTTAGAAATTCAGCTGCTTCTAGTCATTTTGAGAGGTATTCATTTGCAGTGAGTATGTGCGGTGGCAACAAAAATACTACGAGCAACGCGTCGTATCTACCAATGGAAACGAGCTATAGCTCAAGAAATTGTGTATTGCTGAAGACGGCTGTTTGTAGAAGACTACATTTCTAAGAAAATTTGTGGATTTCGGTGGTACGCCCTCTTGTGTGCATGCATGAGTTACGCTAATCTAGCATTATTATTATTGTCATGACTCGGTAGAACCCCGAGGAGAGATGAAGATAAAAACAGCTTACTGGTCAACCAGAAGGAGTCCCTGCGCGTTCTCAGCTTCTTCCTCTTCTAGCCTTGCGCTCGTAGATCACAGTCGTCGTCTTTTGCGTCTTCTTGCATGCGGCATTTGCCCCCCTCCTCAGGAAGCGTCGCCTCGATTATAGGAAAAAGGAAGTAGGAGGTCAAAATCGGTCCGAGTAGTACGGCTTCATTCGTACAACATGCACGACGTCGACTTGCTGACGTCGCTTGGATGTCGACAACCCGTCTGGCACCATGTCATACATTACGTCGGCTAAACGTCTCAGCACAACATAGAGCTCGAAATATCGCCGTAATAGTTTTCCGGAGAGTCCACGGCGGCGAATAGGCGTCCAGCCCCACATCTTGTCGCCAGGTTCATACATTACATGTCTGTGGCGAAGGTTGTAGCATTGTGCATCTTACTACTGCTGAGTTCTGATGCGCACACGTGCTAGTTGGCGAGCTTTCTCTGCGCGCTGTGCGAATTTCTCGGCGTCCTGATCGACATCGTCGCCGTCGTCACTCGGGAGCAACATGGAATCCAGCATAGTTGTCACTGGTCGCCCATGAAGAAGGCTGAGAGGCATCGTGCGAGTAATGTCTTGTGCCGTATAGTAGGCGAACGTGACGTTGGGAAAAAATTTCGTCCCATTTCTTGTGTTCCACGTCGACGTACATACAGAGCATGTCTGAAATGGTTTTATTGAGGCGTTCCGTCAGTCCATTGCTTTGAGGGTGATAGGCCGTCGTTTTACGATGACTGGTAGCGCTGAGGCGGAGAACGGCTTCCAAAAGCTCGGCCGTAAAGGCAGTTCCTCGGTCACTTATACTGAGTGCCGGAGCACCGTGCCTGAGGACAATGTTCTCAACGAAGAAGCGAGCTGCTTCGGCCGCTGTACCCCTGAACAGAGCCTTTGTCTCCGCGTAGCGAGTTAGATAATCGGTGGCGGCAATTATCCATTTATTCTCCGGCATTAGACGTCGGAAACGGTCAGAGGAGCTCCATGCCAACTTGCTTGCAAGCGGTCCTTGGCACTTGAAGAGGGTGGAGTACAGTCTAAACACGAATACACCTATATGCGGAAGTGAAAATGAAGTAAGCTGTCCTCTAGGGTACTCCCGTTTATAGAATGGAGTGCACTAGAGGACAACTAAGCCCCTTTTTACTCCTTTCTGTTTAGAGTGTTGGCCGGCTGGTTTTTCAGGGGGTGATTTACGACGTTGGGTGATGTACGTCCGTACTTAGTGCTTCACTGTCGCCGGGCGTTTCGGCCAGTAGTATCCGCGTTGTACTCAAGCCAACGTGCGGGTGGAGCCTAGGTGGCCGGCGGTTGGCTCGTCGTGGCAGGCTTGCAAGACTTCCGTGCGGAGTGCTGTTGGGACGACGAGTAGATGACTGCTCCCCTCAGGACTGAAGTTCTTCATGTAAAGTACGTCGTTGCGAAGAAAGAATGGAGAGGCTGGGTGCTAAAATCTTAGGCACAGCCGTAGTTTGCATCTCCAAGAAATCAATAAGAGGGAGCAATTCCTGGTCCTCACTCTGCTGTTGGGAAAGAGTTGCGTCATCGATGACGCCTAAAAAAGCAGTGCCTTCATCGGTCATGGTAGAGGGTTCGACCGGTGCTCGCGAAAGGCAGTCAGCACCCGCATGCTTCTTTCCGGATTTGTAAATAACCGTCATGTCGAACTCTTGTAAGCGAAGGCTCCAACGCGTGAGTCTCCCTGAATAGTCCTTCAAGTTCGTCAGCAAACAGAGAGAGTGATGGTCGCTAATAACAGCACCTCGACCGGGGTCACGACTCTGTAGAACCCCGAGTAGAGCTGAAGATAAAAACGGTTTACTGATCAACCAGAAAGAGTCCTTACGCGTTTCAGCTTCTTCCTCTTCCAGCCTTGCGCTCGTACATCCAGTCGTCATCTTTGGCGTCTTCTTGCATGCGGCAACATAAATAGAACCGTCAAACCTAGTTTCGTGTTCTTCGCACTATACTGCTAAGCATACTACTGTGGCCAACTTCGTTTTTTTACTAAATATCTTCTACATGAGGTGCGGTAATTCGGAAGCTACTTTGCCCATCTTCGGCTATGACGAGACTATGCCCCACATTTTATGTGAAGGCCCTGCCTACAACGCCGAAAGGCAGTCCCTCTACCATACTCTGGAGCGTCAAGATCCCCGCCCACTGAAGGAAATGAAGATTCTCGGCCAATGGCCGCGGCGATTGTCGGCGGTGAACGCCTCTAAGGCACTGCTCCGCTTCATGAGAACTTCTCGCTTGCTTTGTCTTTACTGTGACTGTACCGAACGCTATGACTTTGCATAGTGACTTCAATTCCCTGCTACTCTCTTTTCTCCTTCATCGTTTTATCCCCTCACCCCTTTCACCCCGTGCAGAGTAGCAAACCGCTTATTCTTCCGGTTATCATTTCTGCCTTTCCTCTTCCTCCTCCTCCTCCTCCTGTCAATGTTAAAAAAGCAGATGCTAAGCGGCGACAAAAGTGGGTCCAATATTTGGCGAAAACTTCCAGGGTGAGTAGATTTACATTATAAGAAATAAGTGATCAGCATTCACTAAAGAGCCGCAGCCATACGACTACAAACCAAAACTTTGATAACTTAAGAGCTCTCTCGGAAAAATCGTAGGCGCAGAAAAATTGACATGGACCATGATGAATTTTTATTCGAGCAACAAGTTTCTGTGAAACATACATATCCTTTCTTTGTTGCCGTATGGCTGCGCTTGGGTTGATCTTCTTCTGTGGATGTAGGAAGAATGGAAAGTGGGAAGACACGGGCTTGTCTACTGGAGAGCTAGCCTCCACGCCCACTGCCTGCGTGTCATAAAAGGAGGTGGGGGAGGGGAAGAAGATTGAAAGGAGAGGGTAGGCGCGCAGCCGCAATGATCATGCCAGTTGACATGTGCTGCCCGCTCAGTCCTAGAGGCGGCCAGAGAGGCCGGTGGCCTCCAGGAAGGAGAGGAGGTGCCAGAAGGCCTTGGCAGGATGGTGGCCGCCGGGGAAGAGAAGGTGATCCACAGAACCGCTGGGGAGGCCCAAGGAGCGATAACCCGCCGCCTCCATGATTGTCCTTGCGGGCACAAAAAAGATGCAGGGCTATCGCCATTGGGTCATTGCATAGTGTGCACGCAGGGGAGGCGGAGAGGCCAAGGCGAAAGAGGCGGGAGCCGGTGTTGGCGCTACCCTGAGTCTCAGGAGAAGGCTGCGCTCTTTGCAATCCAGGCCAACAGATGGAAGTGGGTGTGGTGGATGGCCATTTGCCACCTGGGATCTGGGTGATCAAGAAGGAGGTGACAGTCCACGATGCTCCTTGCAAGGTCCAAGAGGCAGAAGTTCCTGGAGAGAGGAGTTCCAGGGGAGTGTGCCGCTTTGGCCAGGGACTCGGCATCCTCGTTGCCCTGGACTCCGACGTGGTCCGGCACCCAGGTCAGCCGGATGCGAGTTCCCCTGGTGCAAATTGCGTCAAGCCGCCAAGACAGCCTGCGGGCGATGGGGGGGGGGGGTGGGGGGCTGGAAGGGCCTCTGGAGGAGCTGGAGGGCTGCCCTGGAGTCAGTATAGATGGCTGCCTCCTTGACCCCAGGGCTCTCGCTCAAGTTATCAGCAGCCAAATGAATGGCGGCCAGTTCAACGGTTGTGGACGAGGCCACAAATGGGAGTCTGGCCTGTCTGCTCACGAAGAGCGATAGGGTAGTGCAGGCTGCAGCCGCAGATGGCCAGGGTCCTGGTAGGGTGGAGCCGTCCGTGAAGATAGGGACAGTGCCAGGAAGTTCGGCCTGGAGAACAGCAGCGACCTCCTGCAGTAGGCCCACAGCAGCAGTGTTCCGCCTCGTCCGGGAACCAGGAAGAGAGAGATGGACCTCGTAGAGGTGTCCAAAATCCGGGCGACGAGGGGGGGGGGGGAGTGATGTTTCCGGCTGTTCACCAGCTAGGTCTTCGAAATCCTGTGCCACCTGGCTCATTTTGGAGTTAGGCCTGTTGAGAAGGCGGTCCAAGAGGGGGTGCCCGTCGGGCGCGTTGTGAATGCTCTCTATGTGGCGGAGGGAGGTGCGCTGAGAGGAGCTCCAGGCCATGAAACTGCTTCAGCCAGGGTGGCAGCCACAGGAGAGCAGCGTGGGAGCCCCATGCATAGGCGTTTGGCCGCCCGCAGTTTGCGCTCAATGGCCAAGTGTTGGGCCACAGTGAGCCGGACAAGAGGTAGAGCGTATGTGAACTGCGGGACGGCCATGCCTTGGTAGAGCTGGTGTCCCAGCCTGGGGTTGATGCCGTTGTTCTTGGCTAAAAGCAACCGTACGGCCCCTGGACCCTGGAGGACTGGGCCAGGAAGTGGCGCACTGCCGAGCTCCATGTGAGTCGGGCGTCGATGAGGAGACCAAGGTATTTCACCTCACGGCTCCAGGTGAGGTCCCGGCCACCAACGTTGGGGAAGGTACGGCCAGGGCGGGCACCAACCCTGGTGTTCAGGAGCATCGCCTGCGTTTTGGTGGGAGAGATGCTAAGGCCAGCACGCTCCAGGAAGGCGTCGACAGCATCGATAGTCCGCTGGACATTTTTGATGGCGTGGACCTTGTATCTGCGGGGCCCACGGCACCAGATGACAATGTCATCCGCGTAGATTGCCACGCGGATGGGTAGCAGAAGGTCCTTAGGCAGGAAGCCGGGCAGGAGGGCCAACACTGCGTTGAAGAGTAGGGGGCTAAGGCGTAGGGGGGGGGGGGGTTGATGCTAATCGGTAACTGCGTACTTATATTTAGCTTCATTCGTGCAGCCCTCGCACTGACTTCTAAAGTAACCAGGAAACATTATTGTATCTTCGACGACTTCTGCTTTCATGCATCATTAACGCTTCTGCACGAACTTTCCGCTGAGAGGGAGAACAAAAACGGCCGTAATTTGTTTTATTAGAGCTTTTTAGTCAACCGCCTTCGCTCCATGCACTGCTGGGAAGTACATGGTTTGTATAAATATACGCATGCGACGAAAGAGCTCCAAATATTATAAAACCAGCTGTGCTTTGTGCGCCCCTCTCCAGCAGCAGAGCGCGCTCCGCGAACAACGGACAAAATTTTTGCAGGCTACATTTAAAACTATAAACTCGCTGGAATGCATTCCACGGGAGGGGGGTAGGTAATTATCAATACATTGTATGAGCGATTAGTATAGACGTTGCCTCACTGGGACGACAGGACACCGACGATGACGCGACACCGACGACGGTGAGGAGGAAACGAGCCGTCGGAATACTGTTTTCGTACTGTCTTGTGAAACGCGGACATCAAGATAACACGATCGACAATCTGATGTAATAGGACAGGATTTCAGTGCGGCGAAGCGGAGAAAACCAGTCCGGCTATCGGTTTCAGATTCTTGTTCAGGAGATAGATCACTGAGTTAAAAATACGGCAAACAGGAACCCGATTACAAATTTTTAGACGCAAAATGCATTACAATATTGAATAAACATATGCAACTTATCCACTGCTTTGCGTAATCTGGTAGCTTCAACTCAAAGAAAACTGCAAAAACGTTCTGAGAGTTTCCGAGTTCGTCGCATGCGGGCGAAATATTTGCAGAGTTCTTTCCTACTCAACAGCAGGTGATAGTTAGGCGATACTTCAACACTCCTGTGTTATTACTTGGTTGGCAAGAGGAAAATGGTCAGTAGCGAAATTTCACAGAAGCAGAATTAGAAAACACATGCGAGGAATTGGAAGGCCTAGAATAGAAGCCAACAGAAAGGCCATGTTGCAAAGTTCTAAACAGCAGGCCAAACGAGGCTACTTACAAGTATCTCCTAATGAACGAGAATAAAAAAGAAATAGTTATCAAACGAATTACGAAGAAGCGTGGCAGAATTCTTTAAGCAAATGACGAGAAACGACTGCACCATTGCAGTGTTATCTCAGTTTTCTTTCCAGTGGTGTTCTCAGGTTATGATCAGCCAGCATTTAACATACGAGTTTAAACCTTAAAATATTAGTTTTAAGTGTAAAATGTGAGGTGCTGCTACGATGGGTTGTTACGAAGCTCGTGACAAATAATTCCAAGAATATCTGGTTTGCAAACAAGCGTGTATCAACAATTGCGTGCTCGAATAGAGGAGATCAAAAGCACCCTTGTGGAAGTGTGCGTAGGAACTCTGACGACGAGACAGCACGTCAGAATTTTTAAGGATGAGTGTTATTCTTCCAGGAAGCCTTAAATACAGCAATATGAGCGCCAGGCATCTTGCTATCGTCTCGTATTACACATTGCATGATTGGAAAATACTAGTACAGAATCACAGCCCAAGTTCTTAGGCACAAAAAGAGAGTCGATGCGTTGCCGTAGTGCTGAAGTGGCTGCACAAGGGCTACCAGCTCGGAACGCGGAAGACCATTGATACTTTTTGCTCCTTTTTTCAATCGTTCAGCATAATTTCTCCTAGATTTCTGGCTACGATCTCGCCCTAATCCTTCCATCCCCGCTCTTCTGGCACAGCAGCGTGGAGCCAGTAGTCATCGCACCACCAGTAGCGCCATACTCGGCCCTCACGTATTACACAGCTGCAGAGTTGGCCGAAATGGTCCCGGGATTTGCAGCACGGCATGGCGTCAGATTGCCGTTTCGAAAAGAAAATTCCCACGTTGTTTCACTAGTGTGACAAGGCATTTGACAGGCCACCGGCCAACAGGCGTGTCTTCGGTGCCTCTGTGACTACGCTGACACTTCGGCGACTGTTCACGTCAGAATAGTGTGACATTGACGCCGACATCTCGAAGACACAGCGCCACAAAATCGATTCGGCCGACTTTCGCCCTAGTGTGAGAGCTCCTTAAGGATTATGCTGCGCAGTGGAAAAATTGAACTAAACTGAAAAAAAAGCCGCCGACCACGTGCTCTCCGACCTTAAAACCATGCTCTAAATGCCCAATAAGGAAACATTTCTGAAGCCGCGTGTTCCCAACACTTCAAGCGCAGCGAATTGCCGGCAGCACAATGCCCCGTGATCTAGCATTTGCATACTGGCAGCGAAATAACCACAAAGATGGCAATTCAGGCTTCCTCAGTCGCTATTGCTACGTCGTTTACTCATTCTCTTGCGCTCATTATTCATAAACTTTCTGCGATCGAGACTCTTCTTCGTGCCTTATTCATAAAAAAGGTTCTGCGCGTGCCCATTAAAAAAGTTAAGATTTGTGAACATCTTTTTTATAAAAAATCAAAGCGTCAGCCGCAGGCAATCCAAGTAATTTCGCACTCGCCGGCTGGCGTGGAAGCTACTGAGCGTGACTTTTGACATTCTGTGAACCGAAGCTTAAAACCACAGGAAAAATACGTAAAAGTTGTAGCAGACAGTTCTTTTCATAGCAGGTCTCCATATCTTAAAAACATAACGAATGCTCCCCTGCACATCTGCTAGCGTGCTAGCGCGGCTATGCAAAAACTGGGCCAGGCACTTAATCAGTGCCGCTTGCTTCACCTATCTGCCTCCTCGGGGGCAAGGAGCTTGTAAATTTACTCGCTACGTGAAGACTATTTCGTGCGAATGAAAGTACATCATGAATTTGTAAAACAGCGCATTTGCGTGCCAAATGGCAATACACTGCTGTGCGTCCAGAGTGAACTTTCAAGGGCCAAGGTCTTTGATGGCAGAAACTTTCAGAATTCTAACTTTCATGCATAGTTTAGACAGAGGCCGCAATTTGATAAAGACGAGCTAAATTGCATTTCTTGTTTCTTATAGAACCTTTCGCCGCCAGTAGCGCTTTCGTTCGTTTTAATGGTATCCGTTTTTTGCTAGGTTCATATTTTCTAGAGACTAAGGAGCTAATAAAACTTTTGACCAAACAGTAGTCCTCTTACATAAGAAGTTCTCTAAGCACAATGTGAACGAAAACAAGGCAGGTGGAAAATTGTCGTGCGTGTGATTTCTTGTGCCAGCACTGTAAATCCGTCAGAAGCCGGGGTGGTATACAGTGTTGATAGTAAGCAGACGTGCACACAGGAGAAGAAATTCGTTGAGAATATCGCAGTCTGAGAATATCGCAGAATATCAAAGACAATTCATAACTCCTCATAGGCTGTGTTTTTTGCACTAATTGCTCTCCAAGGAAAGAGAAACTTGTTGAAGTTCGGCGTTTAAACAGAGGAATTTCTTCCGTTTGGAGTCCAGGGTCTGAAGGAATCTTGTCTTGTCGGGATGGTGCATGATGAAAGTGGAAGACACCGACAAAAAGAATGGAAATGGAAAGACGTTTCGTCGCCCCCACGGGAGGCCTTGTTCACAATGAGGCAAGAGGTAGGCGTCACTTTTTAAACGCTGCGCATGAGCGAACCCAGGCATCTTGCGTTGATTGGGGGCAGATCTTCGTCATTCCGATTAAGCGTATGTGCTGTCATCTGGATGATCAATGATTCATTATAGAGCCGCCACTTCTTGTCCTTTTTTTGCGATCAAACAATACAGAAAATATGGAAGCCGTTTGCCTAATTTTGTTTAAGCAGAAACAGATGTGCTGCCTGCACAACAGGCGAGACAAGCTGTCACCGTTGCTAATAACTATACTTGCTGTCGCCGTTCTTAACAGTCCTCAGCAAACCTGTCACAGATAAAAAGAGGTTAAAACTGCGTCCTGTCTGCTGCAACGTGTGCGCATGATTGGTGAATGCAACCTAGTTTCACACAGTCTTCTCTCAGGTAATTAAATTTGGTTGCAGACTTCTGCTCTAGGATCCTGAGCATCAGAGGGGCCGCCTCGGATCATCGGCTTTGAAGTAATTCGCCGCTCATACTTGTTGAAGCGCCATCGGCTCTAACCCGACATCATACCATACCATACCATAC
>JARKHS020028795.1:0-37721 GCA_030143305.2 Amblyomma americanum
AACTCTCCTAAGCAATAAAAGACAGCTGACTTCCTACAAGCGTTATAGATTTTCTGCATTGCTTACTGCACTGAGTAGCTGTCGCTGTTTTCCTTTTTTATGTTGATATCATAATTGTGTTCTATTTACTTTACCTAGTCAATTTAGGGTACTTGCTTATTTTGTTGCACAAATAACGTTCCCTTCACAAGCAAGATTTTCATACCAAGATAAGCGGCACAGATATTTTGAAAAAAAAAGCACTTAAATGTGCTACGAGTGAGGCCATCCAAGTTAGTTTTTATTACTGTCTCCTTACCTGCCTATGCCACGGCAGTTGAACCTGAATTCTATATTGCTACGTTTATTTTAAATTAAACCAGCTGAATTTAGTTAGCTTCCACAAAGCTTTTCACCTTAACCTACCTTTCTTTCTACTTCACGCTCACTTCTATGTCAGAAATTACACGATATAGCAGTGTTAGCATAATGCGAGTATGTGAGAGCCTTGTTCTCCTGTGAGTGATTTAAATGAGTTGCACTAGAAGGTGGAGCCTGAATGAAAAGGAGAGGTACAGAAAAACCCAATCTATTGTAATCCTATGGTGAGCGCCAAGCATGCATTTGTTTGAGTGTGTTCTGAACGGGGCGAGTGAGCTGTGTACTGCTTCTGCTCGGTCTTCTAATAAAGGGGGCCCAGTACATGTCACAAGGTGCGGCCGCGCGTTGATGTCAAGTGCTGGTAGATGATGAAAAACACCCGGAAGGAAGTCTCACTTTCATCCAAAGACTATACTCTCTCCTCTTCTCTCTATAGACGAGAATATAGTGCACGAAAACGCCGACCTGAAAATTCTACCAGTCGAAGCCAGGGTAAAAGTTTTTAGTATTTTTTTCTATTTGGCAGACTAAACACATCGCTAATATAGTTCTAGCGTGTCGCTTTATTCACTTAGCGGTGCGACGACATCCGAGCATCTTTCCCCAGTGCAGCGTGCGTGGTTGTAATTGGTGATTTATGTCAGTCCTCTCCTCGCTTTTTCCAGTCCAGTCTCGCTTTTTCCTGCCATTCGCTCACGTTGCCTTGTAGGCAGGTTTTATGTTAAGTGGACGGAGTGTAACAAGAAGGCGGCGCTTTTTTCGTTGCCATGAAATGAGTGCCATGGGCCTCTTTTTTGGTTGACAATATTATTTTTTTTAAAGTGGTACTTGCTTTTGCATTGCATCGCTTCAGTCTTACACTGACAAGCAAGAGATGACCTTTTTTGTTTCAACGTCAAGGGACTCTTGTTATAAAACTTCTTAGCCTAAGCATACGAAGTCCACAGATCCACAGGAGAATACTTGAGGAAAACCGCTGTCCTGAATAAGCCATTTTATAGTTTTGCTAGTTTATGAATTTCCCTATTCGCTTTCAAACACAGAGGAAAAAAAAGGCTTTGCACGTTATTAATGGCCAGTGCAAAGGTTGAAGGCAAGAGAGTGAAAGCGCCGCTAGCATCCTTTCCCAGAGGGAAGAATATGATTTTGCATGTGTGCGTTACGTCACTGTTAGCCAATGCTCACGTCGAGGTGGGTCGATGAGATAAATACAACAGTTTTTGTCCCAATGAAAAACAGAGCGCAAAAAAGCTGAAACAGTTCATTTTTTAGTGGTAGCGCGAATTAGTTTTCAGGAGATGCAATGTTGCGACATAAATAATTACTCACACGAGCAACAGGGAGTGACAGTACAAGTTGGAGGGAGGGAGCAGCTGCTTTAAATATTAAAGCGTTAGAAAATATCGCGTCTCCTTATCTCGGCCTTTGCCGAAACTTATTTACAGCGGCGCTCATCTCCAGCTTGAGCCAGTCAAGCGTGATGAGGTTGAAAAGAATGACAACTTCAGAAATCAAAGTAAACTCTTTGACCTGTCTACGCCAGTTCATCTTTCCATGAAAGCAGAAAACTAGCCTGGGCCGTTTCTTTCTTTCTTTTTGACTTCTCTTGTGAATAATTAAGTGTTTACAAGAAGACGCCTATAAATAATCTGCAAGAATAAAAGCAGCTTCATCCTTCACTTCTTAAACAAGTAATTCGGTGTTGATGCCATTTGGGATGAGAAAAGCTGAGCGAAAAGGTCAGCACTCGCAAAGGATCTCTAAAACACTAATTTAGTGATATCTATTAACTTGTGCAGTAACTTGGAAGTGTCAAGGTTCGGGCTAGTGAGAATACCTAACATGAGGATCCATACCGCACAATATTCAAGGGACGTAACAAGAGGGCTAAACTTCCGCTAAACGATCTTTGTTTGGCGCTGACAGCCTTATAATGATCCCGTATGGTACAGGTCTAGCCGACTAACAACGATTATCTTGTCAAAGTCATGATGTTTGAAGGAAAGAGTACAACCAAAGAGACAAGATAATCGGCGTTAGTCGTCTAGACCTGTACCATACGTGATCTTTATAAGGCTGTCAGCGCCAAATAAAGATCGTTTAGTGGAAGTTTAGCCATCGTGTTTTGTCCCTAGAATAATTTGCGCTAAGGATTCTCATGCGTTCAATGCGCAGATCATCGTGCAAATGATTTCGTTCTAATATAGTTTTCACTAAACGTGCTGCATAGATACGCGGAAAATAATAGTAAGTAGTGTATTGTTTGCAGTGGCAGTCAATTGATAACGTTTAATCTTCATCCAGAGGACATGAAGCTTGCCGACCCCGTGGTTTCGTAAAAAAAGCGTGCCCAGTCAGTTCCGGCTTTTGCATTAATACGCCATTTTCAAATATAGAAAAAAAAGAGATAGCTGAGGCGGCTGGTGGGAGTGAGTGCAGGCATTTATGTTTAATGCGAACTGCTCATTGCGGCTTTCACGCTGACATTATAGCAGCAATTATGGGTTGGTGGTAACAAGCGACGCCCTAGTTTTCGAAATAGATGCGAGTGTTACGCGTGCATGTGCCCGTATGGCATCGGAGAGATGTTCCTCATCCAGCTAATTACCCAGAAACTCTTTAAAGGCAATAAGTAAAGAACGACAGTTAAGCAGTCGAAACGCTGTCTTGAATAAGTGTAAGTATATGCGCAAAATGTAGTCATCCTGGAGCCTTTAAAGCTACATCATTACTGCACTTTAGGTAATAACCTTCTTTTGCTTGCTTACCTAATTCTGAATTTTGCTCGGCAAATGCGTTAATATAAACTGTTTCTGCTAAGCTAGCCTGTGCGGATAATCAAAATCAAGGAGCAGAAGAGGCCAACCTTGCCTCTGCACAGCCGCTCTGCCTGAAGCTTGAACGAATCACATCATATAACCAGAGGAAGGTCGTGGAATATAAAGAGATGCTGTCAAATTATGATTTATTTTTTTTTCTTTATTCTCTTATCAGGCACTGATGTTCAAATGAAGAGAGAGCGGACTCTTCGCTCGTGTATCGTTCGCTGATGCGCGGGTACCATATTCACTCCAATAATTCTTTTCTTCTTATGAGAAGCGTGTAATTGAAGAAGCGTCCAAGCAATAGAACTTATGTCGGAGCAGGGGTCTGGTCTTCGAGGTAAAAGCCACCGATGCCTTCGATGAAAATTCCTTCCAGCCGGTATGTAAAAACGGGGTGCCAAGAGATCAAGCAGCTTCTTCCGTCTCCCTGATTCTCCTATTATCCGCCAAAATTGCCGGTGACACCATGGCACGCAACATCCGAAACGCATTATCTTTGGGACACATCCGCGCAGCCTCGCATTTCCTGTGGGTCGGAGAAGGCTGAAGCTCGGCTTCTATGCAGAGGGCTTGAGTTGCCGGTGGATGCGGAATCGCTCAACTATTCAAAATGCAGGACTTAGCGGAAGGCTTTCAAGGAATGGAACCTCAGACGGATATAATCTGCCCTAAAAGGGCTGCCAACCTGTTCTTGGATACAAGATTTGAACATTAAGCAGCCGCGTTGAGTTACAGACACTTTGTCAGCTTTTCTACGCAATGAGGCGAACGGACTGAGTTAGCGAAATACAAGCGCTGCATTTGCTTTGGACAAAATTTTCTGTGGCTTTTATTAGAAAGATCTAATTTTAAAGTAAAGTGAAAGCATCAGTGCTTGTTACAGCCTATTTGTTATCGGTACATCTGTCCTACTGGTCCTGACATAAGTATCAAAAAACGTTTTTTTTGTGTGTGTGAAACTAGCGCCCAGTATGTATTAATATTCTTTTGCGATTCAAGCCGACTTTAGCCTTTCGCCTTTTATTCTGCCGTTTCCCATATTCATACAATTTGCCATTTTTCACCATATGTCGTTTTTTTTCGTCGCATGCACGCTCAAATTGGTTAATATTCATATAAAAAGAGCTACAAGTTTCTTCCGATATTTCTTCCGACAGAAAAAAATTTTTGCTCCTCGTCCGCGGCTTGTAGCCAGTCAACGACTGCTTACACGTGCGACCGTTGGTAGAGAAGAGCCAAACAAAAATTGCGGCACAAGGGATCCAACCCAGCGGCTAGCCCATACGAGGCGCATGCTGTCCCCATAGGCCTCCGCTTTGGTAAAAGAACAGGGGCCTAAAATGTGCTTTCCTGCACACGAGAGATTTCGGGCTTCTACTCATAAACGACCCGTAGAAGAGGGTGGCCTGAAATTACAGCCCAAACCCGGGGGTATTTCTCCGCGACTGCAAATCGCCCTTTTATATTTAGAGATAACTTCACAAGTAAACAACTTCATTCCAAAATATGTCTACGCACCTACTTTTCTAGTTGTAAGAGTGCACTACAAATGTTGTACAGCCACCTAAGTACTGCTTGCTTTTACTTCATCAGTAAAAGACAAATTTTGCTTTCTTGTACATAAAAACAGCGTTGATGAAACGCGGACACCACGAAGAAACGACACACACGATCGCTCATTTGTGTCGTTTCTTTGTGTTGTACACGTTTCATCGCGCTGTTTCTCAGTATAATGCATTACCAACTTGCCCAGAACCTTGCTCTTCTGATATTTGCTCTCTTCACTGTCATGTTTATCGCGCCCACCCAGTAAGCCTATAGATGTAACTTCGCTGACGTACGATGTTGTACACTGTACAGTGCTATGCTCTGGCATATATATTTTGCAATGTGAGTGCCTCAGGTATTTTTAGGCAATCCAAAACCTAACGTGCAGTGTTCGCCTTAAACACTGCGGAACTAGTCGTGCCTTAGGATAGCTATTGAAGTCACGAATGCTAAACGCAATATTTCGAAAGGCAGGAACAATCTCCGTGCTTATATTATTCACAGAGCACTTCCGCATATTCTTCCTCTATTACCATGACGGATATCTTCATGTTTGGCACCACAAATCCAATTAGGAACGCCGGCACTGCGCGGAAACAACTTCATTTTTTACTTGCATTATCAAACATTACATGCTGACTTGAAAGTATGTTAGACTTCACTCTCAAATATTTCGCACTTCTTTTTAGACCGAGCTAGTGCGGCGCAGAGCAATAGACTATGCACAATGCCTTAGCAGGCTAGGAAGGGACTGTGTAGTTGGCAACAGCGACCTGCTATATATGTGGTTATTTTTAATCGCTTCGTAAAACTACTAAGGTTCCGCCGCTACGAAGAGGCCAACGATAGTATCTTTTGCTACATCTCAACGTAATGCGATGAAAGAAAGCCACTGTTCATGGCTGTGAGACTGCTGGACAGCAAGCTTCACTTGTCGACACCAAAGCGCTTGTTGCTACTTTCGGTTTAAATCTAGTCAAGCGTGTCTGTATTTTTCTAGTGTATATCCATTGCCCGTTTCTACACGAGTCTTGAATACAACGCCAGTATATCGGGCATGCACCGCTACTACGTAAACATATCGTAAACTAGGCTGAGATACCATCTAGGACAAGCCCCTGTGCACTTAACGAGCGCCAGACACGCGTGCCTTTATCCTACTACATGCATGCCTGAGGCAATCAATGTCTCTTTCCACCGTGTTTTCGTTGCTCCGCCCACTGCGTGTTCGGCGTAGAGGAGCACGCGGTGGCATCTCTCTCTCTCTCTCCGTTGAGTACGAGGCAGACAGCTTGAAGGCTCTGGGAAGAGGTGGAACGAGAGCTACGAACAAGCTTTCTCCACCTCCCTACCTTCTAACATGCCTTTTGTTCAAATGCCCGGAGTGAAGTGGCCGTAGGCGAGCCACGCAGCCATGCAGGCATGCAGCGGATTCCTAAACGCATGCCTGCTCGCAATTGTCGCGCCGCCTGTCGATGCAATTCAGGAGTGCTCACGCGTGCTGTACGCGGTGATTGGGGTGACAATGAGAACCTTTTGTGCGTAGAAGAACTACGTAGAAAAACGAGCAGTGCCCAGGCTGTACTCGGTGGAACGAAGAGTGGATGTATACCGTTTAACTTGTCCAGGAGCTAATGCGGTAAGTAGGAGGCGCTTACAGACAACGCTGGAAAATGTCCGGTGGTTGCTAAAACAAAGGCGAAGAGCGTGAAGAGACCCAATTAGGGAATCGTAGGTAACTGTACAGGAAATAAGCACTTTTCTCAGCAGGAAATTTGGCTGCCTTGGTGATAACAATTATGGCAAGCAGCTACCGTTCGAGACCTAAAACATTCTTTGTACGGGCATGTGCACTAAATGAGAAGACTATGTAGAGGAAAGGATCAATGAACACGGCAAGTGGCATGTTACTAATTCTAGTGTTTGCTATTCGCTTCTCGGCCTGATGAAGCTACAGAGACCAAGATGTTGATTCAATTTTTTATTGTGTGATTAAAGCCCCAGAGTAATCCTTAAACTGAAGTTGTAACCGAACGAAATGATGATTATTTTAAGGCTGCATCGGATAACTTACCCGGCTAACACGGAAGCCTTATTTTACAGTTGTCGGATAGAGGACTTCAGGGGGAACCACGTCATTGTGATCCGGAGCCGCAGATTCTGTAAACGTGACACTAACCGCAGGCGTAACCGTGGAGGTTTGTCTATTGGCGAATTTTTATTCTTGGGACGTTTTGAGTAGGTTCCCTCTAGAAATGTCTAGCGAGGGCATGACATTCTTTACGCCCGTTCCATGCGTGGCTAATGATGGCCGCTCTAATAGGTAGGCTGTGAATGAGACAATTGAAATGTGACCCCACTCGTCGGCTCAGTAAAATAAGGTCTTGGGATAGACGCTGATTCTTTTTTACTTTCGAAGATGTGTAATTTGTTTGCGGTATTTTGTAACATTGCATTCACAACAAAAATTGGTCCGCAAGTAATAGAAAGAAGGTGGATTCTAGAGAGAGCTCATACATGAGCATGATGACCACGCGTGAAAATAAGTGACCAAATTTTCCTTCCAAATGATGTATCTATGTTAGAAGTGCTGTCAAAACGCTCAAGGCTTGGGCATGTCTGTTTGTCAATGACAGAAGACAAGAGGCAAATAAAGATAATTATAAACACAATGTAAATTTTTCTACTTAAGCCTTTATTACGTTATTCTAATCGCTGTAATGGCTGCTACAGCTTTACTTCTGTTTTTTCTCGCAGAGGTATTTCCCACACTCTTGGTTTTGAATTCTGTTTTGAAAGACATCATAAATTATATACAATACCTTTCTAAAATAAATATGATGTCGCCGACGGTCATAAATTTGTTCTGACGGAAGTCGTTAAGGAGGAATCAACAAAAATCTTGTGTTCTTTTGTCTTTTCGCTCGTTACAGCTTTATCGCATCTGGCATGACTACTCGACTACTCTACATTTACGTGCTAAATACTTCGGCAATTTAAATTCTTTTTATTTCAATTTTTTAACATTGTTGTTCTGCGTTACCTGGAGGCATTTTGTCTATCTTTAGACTTATGTTTTATTATTCAAGCACCGTTTTTTTTCTTTCGACTGTGCCTCTCGGAAAGCACCTGCAGCTATCCAGTATTCCACAATGACCCAAAAGCACAGGAAGGAGATCTTCGGCCTTTTTCGCATCTGGTTTGTAGTCATCTTTCTTTGCAGACTTAAACCTTTATCTTAATATTCTTATATTATTTAATTTTTCGCGGAATCATTCAAGTGCGACATAAAACCGAGACCAAAATTCCCACCCTCCGCAGTGCGTTCAGCGCTGTCAGAGCAAGGTACGTTAATTTCTTGAGCGCCTTGTGTCTTATCTATCCAAACCCGGCTCTTAGCGCACTCTTCTATGCCTACTTTCATTTTCACGCCGACCTACCAGTGTTTGTATCTTTTTGCTTCCACTCAAGACGTCTTTTTCCGCTCTTCCAAGGCTTGCAAGAGAAGCATATTTCTTTCCTTGTAAAAGTTTCCGGCGCCCTCAAGGCAGTGAAGTAAATTACCAATTTGACATTAGAAGCACTCAGTAAATTTATGAACCTGACTTCTTTTGCTCTGAAAAATGAAATGCCTCAACTGCCTTAATGAAGCTGATTTTGTTCCTTGTCCCACGTTTTGTATCTCTGCCGTGTCTTTATGCGCCGTTTGTGTTCACTGAATCGTTAATGTTTCTTTCTAACCATTGCGCGTAAAATAACATTATGTTTGTTTGCTAGGGCTTGTAGCTTTCGATGCTTTGGTTTTTGAAGAAACGAGATTGACCGCACTAGAAGACACACCTTAAGGTTCTTCAGGTAGTGCCCGTTATTTTTTTTCCCCTGGAGATATGCCTCTTCTCTCCAGGGCCACACTGTTGTATTGCATTCAAATTTCACAGGCTGCCCCAGAGAAAAAGTTAACATTAATAGCGAAATAAAATTAAATTCAAAAGATTTTGCGCTAACAAGCAAGTTACATGTCCACGTTCGGCCATATGGTGGAAAAGCCGTAAGCTTAAGTATTGGGGTACGCAATCGTACAGATTGACGCTTGAATTTTTTCCCTTGAAGTGCGTGGGCATCGCGCTTCCGTCATCTCACTCTTAGTTTTCAGGAGACCAAGCCAATGCCCATATCTTTCTTTTTCGGGCTCTGTGTTAAAGTTAGCAAAGTGAATTACCCACTCCAAGCTGACCCCTACTGCAGAAAAAGTGATTTGTTGCATTGGAATAACCGACTACTGAAGACGAGAACTTGATGTCTGTTAGAAGTGCGATGCATACCAACAGCGAAATAATCTGCACTACCCAGAAAAAAGTCACCATCTGTTGTCCCTTACCTTCAAGTGCCAAGATAAACTTCAAACCGCTCCGAAGATCTGGGTGCAAACAAATCACATTCTCGCGTTCTCGGCGCTGGGTCATATTTCATTGGAACGAATTAAAACAGCTCAGTAACTACTCTATTTATGTAAAAACGCGTTCAGTTTTACGGCTTCTATTAAAAATTTTGATTATCCTCTGTTGTTATCTTTCTTGACTTTTCTCTCGTAGTTATCAATTTATTATAGATTTAACCGATATGAATAGTTTTTTTAAGCGAAATGTATTTCCCCAGGGCATCAATGATGGATGAAGGTGTGATGAATGATGTAGTAGAGATTAAATTAATGAAAAAAGGCTAGCTGATTTGATGAAGTCCAGTAGAGAACGATGGTACGGTCCCTGCGTCCAGGCAATGCCTGAAGCAGGATTGCTTGGTGAAAGACCTGTTACCATCAGGTGCCGGATCCTTGTAGGCTTGAGATCTGGGCAGTCCCACAGTAAGTGATGAATGTCGGCTTCAAAGTCCTCGTGTTTACATACCGGACACCCTGGCCGAGGAAACAATTCTCGGTACTGAGGCCACTTCCGAGTGACGGCTATTGTGAGGGTAACCCGGACCCGGATCCTCCTAAGCGCAACCTCCTCTGCACGGGTAAGACCGCGGGCGAGGGTTACCGCACATGGAGGTCTGAGAGCACATGTGCGGCGCCGGAGGAGTTCCTTTCTTGATGAAAGGAGGGCAAAATTGTCCAAATAAAGGAGCTGAGGCGGTGATGAGTTTGGATTCGCAAGGCGGGTCGCTAAGTCTGCCTGGTTTTGATAGGTCAGCAGATCCCGTGGGACCCACTCAATACGCACTGGCTGCGGGATGCGCGCCGCGAGCCGGTGGATGTCCTGACTAATCGTTGGACAGCGGCTAACACGTCGTAGCAACCGGACAGCTTGAAGGGCGTCAGTGCGGATGACAACGCGGGCCGCAGAGAGCATAGTTGTGTTGGCCACGCAGCAGAGTGCTTCTTGAACTGCAACAAAATCAGCACAAAAGGATGAAGGGGGTTCCGTAAGCTTAAAGCAAGAGGTTTGATTTACGGCAGGTCTGCACGGGCAGTAGATAGCTGTTGTTGCTTTGCAGTCGTGTATGATTGCTTCTACGTAGAAAACAATGGATCCTTCAGGCAGGCAAGCATCTTGTTCCTCAAATCTCTGGCGAAGCAACGACGCCGAATTAGCAGACGTTGGCCGGCGATTATTTGTTGGCTTATTGTCGCTGAGCTGTACAAACTTCCATGGGTGAAGAACTGGCGTTGGCGGCTGAAGAATGGAGTGTGGCGTTGCATAAGTCCTCTGTGCATGCGTGGATTGCGATAGACTGGCCTTAAGGCTGCGCGCATCACGGCGCTGCTGCACCAGCTCATCAATGGTATTGAGCTGCGCATTCTCTTGTAAAGCTGTGACCGGTGTGATGCGTGGAAGGCACGTAATGTTCCTCATAGCCTCTCGGTTCACGGCTTCAAGGTGATCCCTTTGGGTTCTTGAAAGATGTTGAAACTGGGCTTGATAAACAATACGTGGCTGCAGAACTGCCCTCACCAACTGCCATGCAACGAACGAGCCTGCGCCACCACTTTTAGGAGCAATTCTTCTAATCAAATCCAAAGTCTGAATTGCTTGCCTTTTTGCCTGAGAAAGCCATGCAGTCGCTCTTCCTGATTGGTGAGTCACTAAGCCAAGGATTTTTACACTCAGACTTTCCTGTAGTAAGGTGCCTGATAGACAAAGACGGATTGAACTTGCAGCATGTTTACGACGTCCCCAGCGGTTGGCGACTGATGTGTATGTTGTTTTATGCACGGATAGCTGAATTCTGATGGATGATGCGTAATTAAAGGAAACATCCAAAGCAGAGTGAAGGGCAGCCTACTGAGTACGGAGATCTTAGTGAGTACTCCACACCGTGATGTCGTCAGCGTACTGAAGAAATTTTATGTCACGGATGTCATGTAACCGCCAAGCCAGCGGGATGAAAGCAATATTATATAACGTCGGCGACAATACTGATCCCTGGGGCATGCCGCAGAGAGGAACAAATGATCCGACCGCTTCGCCGCTGAGGCGTATTGCAAATTTTCTGCCTTCCAAAAACGATTCGACAAAACTACGCACTCTCAGAGGGAGATGAAGCATGTCAATGGAGTTCAGAATGGCTGCATGACTGAATTTGTCATATGCCTTTTCAACGTCCATTGCTAAAACGACATGAAGGCTGGGGTAGATAACAAAACAGCAGATGCCAAGACAGCCAACCCGCATATGAATAGTTGACACGTGAATAACTGTTGCGGGGTTCTGGGTATGAAAAATAAGCAACAGTTGTTAGTTTTTATTAGGAAATACAGGGTAGTCCACTTCAAATTGGGGATAGTTAACCTTTAACATCATACATTTACAGTCCCCCTACGGGGATAAGAATAGGAGTTCGTTCTAGGAACTTAGAAGTGGCGTATGTTTTGACGTATCGGTAAGATACTGCAGTATCGGTACTGACCATGGGGTAGTGGTTTCATCCCGAACAAAGCCGCCTTAATCGCTGGATATAAATAAAAAAACAGCCGTGCATTAAGCGGTCAAAGCATATGGCGATAACAGCTCATGTTAGACACATCTAGAAAGCAACCACTTTTCAGATGTGGCTTAGGTGCCAGATCTGAAACCCTCAAGACATGAATTTTGCTTAAACTTTGAAATTATAGATCGCTGTATAGTTTTTGATCCCACCCCTATTGTTGTGCGTGAGGTGACTTTAACAATGATAGTTCTTTAATTTACAATAGGCTGACATTTTGAAAACAATCTGAGACTATTAGACTTCCAGCTGTTTTGAAGTTTTGTTTTCTGAACAGCGTGCCCTGGATTACAATACTGTAGACGCTTCCGTTCCGATCTGGCTTGCTTTGCAGTTTTTTTTAAGTTAAAATGCTTCGTCATGCATAAGCGTGCATCATGGATCTGTTACACGTTCAAAGCGGCTAAAACCCTGTCTAAAGGGAACATACAAAACTTGTTTGAGAAAAGCGAACGAAAATATGCAGGAAGCAGTAAAGTTTTAAACTTTTAATTTTTTTTAGGATTTCCGCAATGCTGTTACATGTTACAGTGATTTGCAGTGGTGAGCGACACAGAATCCGTTTTCAGATTTGTGTATTTTTCTTCTAACGCAATTCTCTTTCATTCGCGAAATGATTTCGTTTCGTTCGCACCATTGCGTAAAAAGGGCGCCAAAGATCCGTGACGTGTTGCACGGCGCTAGTCTTCCCCTCTTTCCTCCTCTCCCTCCTTTGTGTTGTGTCGCAAATGCCAACGGGAATGACACAGAACAAGGTATCACGCTCTTAACTGCTGCGACAGCAAAGGCTAGTCCGCTACCCATCTCGATTCCTGAGGCCTTATTCCTTTCCGTTAAGACGCTAGGAGGAACAGATGTTTAGTAGATGGCAGCTGGCAAATAACGCTCGCCTAAATCCTCCCCTTCTCCCTACTGTATATGGAGAGGGGGCTTCCAGCTCCGATATTTATCAGAAAATGAGCACTCGGTCCACGGAGGAAAAATAAGCATTAGCACGAATGACATGATGACGTTACCATGCTTCACTGAAGGGCAACAAAGCAAGGGGAGCTGATCTTGTGGCGTCGTTTTGTAGAATAAATGCAAACTGTGTTTATTTACTTCGCATTTTACGAAAGAAAATCACGCTCCCGCTTATTTTATATCTTGGCGGAATGCGTAACTGAGAGTGGGTCACCGCGCAAAGGAACAATTTGGATAGGCAGGGGCATGCTCATATCTTAATGCTCGTTGCTTTGGCTGACACTATATTCAGTCACCTATTTATTTTAGGCACATTATATGTGGCTTTCATTTGGTTAAATTGCACGGATATGTTACACCTGAAAGCTGCTACCTTCGGCAAGAAATAACAGGGGAGAGAGTAAAATGGAGGCAACAAAAGAAAGCGGAAAATAATGTATGAAATCAATACCATTTTGCATTGAATGTAGGAAACAAAAAACAAAATTTCCGACAATGAATGCGATAAACTGAAAGCGAAGTATGCAAGTGTTTCGATACAGCCAAGTTTTAGTTCGGAAAATGTTCTTAGAACTTATATGGTTGAATTTATAATTTGCTGCCCAGTGTAAATTAAGGGTTAAATTGGTACTACAGTGTCGTTGTACGTGCCACTCCCCTTTGTGCCTATTGAGTAGCCTTGACTGAATACTTTAGTTCTTTAATGATGGTGACAGGCTTCGTTTATGGAGATGTACAATTTTCCAGTTTTGGTGACCATAAAACCCCAGCTGCATCTGCAAAATTTCTGTTGTGCCAAGCGCCTTATCGGGGCGGAATGAGAGCATAAACATTCTGCGTAGACGCCGCACTAGATTTTTCTCCACTTCATTAAACAAGAGAGCAAGAAACAGGGAGAAACGAACGTGGACGAAGACGAGAGACTTTAATAAAATATTAGAGGTCTTCACGAAAAGCGGAATGCGAACGCATTCGTAGCGGCAATACTGGCAGCCGCGGGGCACCGGAGCGCAGCTTATATGCCGGCGCCGCGATAGTGGAGACCTGGCACTGCGGCCACCTACACGCCGGCCTACGAACCTCTGACCACCGCTGTGCTTGTCTTTTACATGAGCCATTTATTTAGCAACCAGTTCTTTGTCAGTCTTCAATCTATTATTGCGAACGCTCAACGTGGCTTATGTTTTTACCGCATTAATTCATTGCAGCATATCATTCTTTGGACGGGCAATTTTTTCGAAAGTTGTAATAAGAAAGAACCAGATTTGCTGTGGCCTTCATAGTGATCAACAGGTTAAGGCAAAATCGTCAATTCTCATTAGTCACAAGGTCATGTATTAACAATATTTGTGTTATAAAAGGTACACTACAACATCACAATGGGGACGAGTGAATTAAGGCGCATAATCGGTAGAGAAATTACCTTCATACAGCCATCTCCATAAAAAGTACTATTAATTTTCATTAAAAGAGACTCAAAAACCTTTCTTGACGCTGAAACTGGGAGTCTGCAAATCATACATTCTTCTCTGACCATAAGTGCGCACTGCTAACATGAAACTGGCACGCCAAGAGCACCCGGAAATTACACATATTTCTTCTGAACAGTAAAGTTTGCTTAGACTCTGTTCACATAAAAGACATGCACAGCTCAATGGCAACAGCAGCAGATAAAAAATCACTTTTTTATGTTACTAATTTTTAGCAAGCCATTCGCTTAGAGGCTAGAGATAAGTACCTACAAAAGGAAAGGCAAAGGACAAGTGCTTCTACAAGTTCACAACGTCACTGCTGTTTCCTATCGTACTCACGCGTTGACGCGAACTTACACGCGAGAAAACTCTCGCTCTTCACCGGTGACTCCGCTGACGCGGAAGTGCACTGTCTTGCGAAGCTCATTTTCCTGAAAGCTCGACGCACCTCGGAAAGAGTTCTTACGCGCCCGCTGAGGACACTATTGCTGTTTTTGCTGTTTTTTGTAATATTTATAATGTCTTAACCACTTCCTTTGGATTCGCATTGTAGCTTCTTCTTGTGTCTTATTGCTTTGCGCTCACGCAGCCCTTTCAATTTGCTAATGGCAGCTGTGCCTAGCAGGCTATGCCAGGAGCAGAAACGGCGGCAATCAGCCCGCAGGTTAAGAGTACGCGTGACAGAATAAAGTGCCGCCGGCACCCTGCGTACATTCCTAGAGGATAGTTTCAGCTTGCCTGAGTGATGTTCGCGTGTGCGTTCTAGCACGCTTGCTGTGTGCACACGTGTTAACGTGTTTGTTTACGAGCATGAATTTTCAGGGTCTGTGTGGCAGTCATGCGAAGAAAACGTAAGAGTTGTGTCGATATTCAGTTTCTTGTTCCGTCTTGTACGATTCCTTGCCTAAGTTCTGGCTATTAAGAGATAGAACGCCACAGCCGGCAATTGCTGCGCGCTTGGTTGCCGCACAACGACAAACCTGCACTGCCAAAGGCTGACGTACAGGCTACTTTTTCTTCCCACAAGTTAGTTTTGGAAGGAAACTCGCTCCAGACAATTTCGAATATTTATATCCGTCTGAAGAGCAGGGGATTGCTGTCTGTCCTTCGATATTATGCACAAGGTGATGGCGAGGCATCGGCGGCATACCGAAGTTTCATCGTAGCCGCATCCTTGCCTTTTACCTAAACATGTTATTTAAACTGTTTACTGAACGCAGCGAAGCTAGAGAAACACGAGGAGATTGAAATCATTTTCCAGCCAATTTCTCTAGAGGTGAAGTTCCTAGCACCGTTTTTGAGATGGGTACAGTTTTGTTGTTTTGTAACCATTTATCTTTAAAACGGGCGTCGGTATTGTATTGTATCGAAAAAACAAATATCAATGTGTCCTTTGTTTTAGAAATTCAGCTGCTTCTAGTCATTTTGAAAGGTATTCATTTCAGTGAGTATGTGCAGTGGCAACAAAAATACTACGAGCAACGCGTCGTATCTACCAATGGAAACGATCTATAGCTCAAGAAATTGTATATTGCTGAAGACGGCTGTTTGTAGAAGAATACATTTCTAAGAAATTTGTGGATTTCGGTGGTACGCCCTCTTGTGTGCATGCATGAGTTACGCTAATCTAGCATTATTATTATGGTCACGACTCGGTAGAACCCCGAGGAGAGATGAAGATAAAAACAGCTTACTGGTCAACCAGAAGGAGTTCCTGCGCGTTCTCAGCTTCTTCCTCTACTAGCCTTGCGCTCGTAGATCCAGTCGTCATCTTTTGCGTCTTCTTGCATGCGGCATTTGCCCCCCTCCTCAGGAAGCATCGTCTCGATTATAGGAAAAAGGAAGTAGGAGGTCAAAATCGGTCCGAGTAGTACGGCTTCATTCGTACAACATGCACGACGTCGACTTGCTGACGTCGCTTGGATGTCGACAACCCGTCTGGCACCATGTCATACATTACGTCGGCTAAACGTCTCAGCACAACATAGAGCTCGAAATATCGCCGTAATAGTTTTCCGGAGAGTCCACGGCGGCGAATAGGCGTCCAGCCCCACATCTTGTCGCCAGGTTCATACATTACATGTTGTGGCGAAGGTTGTAGCATTGTGCATCTTACTACTGCTGAGTTCTGATGCGCACACGGGCTAGTTGGCGAGCTTTCTCTGCGCGCTGTGCGAATTTCTCGGCGTCCTGATCGACATCGTCGCCGTCGTCTCTCGGGAGCAACATGGAATCCAGCATAGTTGTCACTGGTCGCCCATGAAGAAGGCTGAGAGGCATCGTGCGAGTAATGTCTTGTGCCGTATAGTAGGCGAACGTGACGTAGGGAAAAAATTTCGTCCCATTTCTTGTGTTCCACGTCGACGTACATACAGAGCATGTCTGAAATGGTTTTATTGAGGCGTTCCGTCAGTCCATTGCTTTGAGGGTGATAGGCCGTCGTGTTACGATGACTGGTAGCGCTGAGGCGGAGAACGGCTTCCAAAAGCTCGGCCGTAAAGGCAGTTCCTCGGTCACTTATACTGAGTGCCGGAGCACCATGCCTGAGGACAATGTTCTCAACGAAGAAGCGAGCTGCTTCGGCCGCTGTACCCCTGAACAGAGCCTTTGTCTCCGCGTAGCGAGTTAGCTTATCGGTGGCGGCAATTATCCATTTATTCTCAGGCATTAGACGTCGGAAACGGTCAGAGGAGCTCCATGCCAACTTGCTTGCAAGCGGTCCTTGGCACTTGAAGAGGGTGGAGTACAGTCTAAACACGAATACACCTATATGGGAGTGAAAATGAAGTAAGCTGTCCTCTAGGGCACTCCCGTTTATAGAATGGAGTGCACTAGAGGACAACTAAGCCCCTTTTTACTCCTTTCTGCTTAGAGTGTTGGCCGGCTGGTTTTTCAGGGGGTGATTTACGACGTTGGGTGATGTACGTCCGTACTTAGTGCTTCACTGTCGCCGGGCGTTTCGGCCAGTAGTATCCGCGTTGTACTCAAGCCAACGTGCGGTTGGAGCCTAGGTGGCCGGCGGTTGGCTCGTCGTGGCAGGCTTGCAAGACTTCCGTGCGGAGTGCTGTTGGGACGTCGAGTAGATGACTGCTCCCCTCAGGACTGAAGTTCTTCATGTAAAGTACGTCGTTGCGAAGAAAGAATGGAGAGGCTGGGTGCTAAAATCTTAGGCACAGCCGTAGTTTGCATCTGCAAGAAATCAATAAGAGAGAGCAATTCCTGGTCCTCACTCTGCTGTTGGGAAAGAGTTGCGTCATCGATGACGCCTAAAAAATGCAGTGCCTTCATTGGCCATGGTAGAGGGTTCGACCGGTGTTCGCGAAAGGCAGTCAGCACCCGCATGATTCTTTCCGGATTTGTAAATAACCGTCATGTCGAACTCTTGTAAGCGAAGGCTCCAACGCGTGAGTCTCCCTGAATAGTCCTTCAAGTTCGTCAGCAAACAGAGAGAGTGATGGTCGCTAATAGCAGCACCTCGACCGGGGTCACGACTCTGTAGAACCCCGAGTAGAGCTGAAGATAAAAACGGTTTACTGATCAACCAGAAAGAGTCCTTACGCGTTTCAGCTTCTTCCTCTTCCAGCCTTGCGCTCGTACATCCAGTCGTCATCTTTGGCGTCTTCTTGCATGCGGCAACATAAATAGAACCGTCAAACCTAGTTTCGTGTTCTTCGCACTATACTGCTAAGCATACTACTGTGGCCAACTTCGTTTTTTTACTAAATATCTTCTACATGAGGTGCGGTAATTCGGAAGCTACTTTGCCCATCTTCGGCTATGACGAGACTATGCCCCACATTTTATGTGAAGGCCCTGCCTACAACGCCGAAAGGCAGTCCCTCTACCATACTCTGGAGCGTCAAGATCCCCGCCCACTGAAGGAAATGAAGATTCTCGGCCAATGGCCGCGGCGATTGTCGGCGGTGAACGCCTCTAAGGCACTGCTCCGCTTCATGAGAACTTCTCGCTTGCTTTGTCTTTACTGTGACTGTACCGAACGCTATGACTTTGCATAGTGACTTCAATTCCCTGCTACTCTCTTTTCTCCTTCATCGTTTTATCCCCTCACCCCTTTCACCCCGTGCAGAGTAGCAAACCGCTTATTCTCCCGGTTATCTTTTCTGCCTTTGCTCTCCTCCTCCTCCTCCTTGTCAATGTTAAAAAAGCAGATGCTAAGCGGCGACAAAAGTGGGTCCAATATTTGGCGAAAACTTCCAGGGTGAGTAGATTTACATTATAAGAAATAAGTGATCAGCATTCACTAAAGAGCCGCAGCCATACGACTACAAACCAAAACTTTGATAACTTAAGAGCTCTCTCGGAAAAATCGTAGGCGCAGAAAAATTGACATGGACCATGATGAATTTTTATTCGAGCAACAAGTTTCTGTGAAACATACATATCCTTTCTTTGTTGCCGTATGGCTGCGCTTCGGTTGATCTTCTTCTGTGGATGTAGGAAGAATGGAAAGTGGGAAGACACGGGCTTGTCTACTGGAGAGCTAGCCTCCACGCCCACTGCCTGCGTGTCATAAAAAGAGGTGGGGGAGGGGAAGAAGATTGAAAGGAGAGGGTAGGCGCGCAGCCGCAATGATCATGCCAGTTGACATGTGCTGCCCGCTCAGTCCTAGAGGCGGCCAGAGAGGCCGGTGGCCTCCAGGAAGGAGAGGAGGTGCCAGAAGGCCTTGGCAGGATGGTGGCCGCCGGGGAAGAGAAGGTGATCCACAGAACCGCTGGGGAGGCCCAAGGAGCGATAACCCGCCGCCTCCATGATTGTCCTTGCGGGCACAAAAAAGATGCAGGGCTATCGCCATTGGGTCATTGCATAGTGTGCACGCAGGGGAGGCGGAGAGGCCAAGGCGAAAGAGGCGGGAGCCGGTGTTGGCGCTACCCTGAGTCTCAGGAGAAGGCTGCGCTCTTTGCAATCCAGGCCAACAGATGGAAGTGGGTGTGGTGGATGGCCATTTGCCACCATGGGATCTGGGTGATCAAGAAGGAGGTGACAGTCCACGATGCTCCTTGCAAGGTCCAAGAGGCAGAAGTTCCTGCAGAGAGGAGTTCCAGGGGAGTGTGCCGCTTTGGCCAGGGACTCGGCATCCTCGTTGCCCTGGACTCCGACGTCGTCCGGCACCCAGGTCAGCCGGATGCGAGTTCCCCTGGTGCAAATTGCGTCAAGCCGCCAAGACAGCCTGCGGGCGATGGGGGGGGGGGGGGGGCTGGAAGGGCCTCTGGAGGAGCTGGAGGGCTGCCCTGGAGTCAGTATAGATGGCTGCCTCCTTGACCCCAGGGCTCTCGCTCAAGTTATCAGCAGCCAAATGAATGGCGGCCAGTTCAACGGTTGTGGACGAGGCCACAAATGGGAGTCTGGCCTGTCTGCTCACGAAGAGCGATAGGGTAGTGCAGGCTGCAGCCGCAGATGGCCAGGGTCTGGTAGGGTGGAGCCGTCCGTGAAGATAGGGACAGTGCCAGGAAGTTCGGCCTGGAGAACAGCAGCGACCTCCTGCAGTAGGCCCACAGCAGCAGTGTTCCGCCTCGTCCGGGAACCAGGAAGAGAGAGATGGACCTCGTAGAGGTGTCCAAAATCCGGGCGACGAGGGGGGGGGGGAGTGATGTTTCCGGCTGTTCACCAGCTAGGTCTTCGAAATCCTGTGCCACCTGGCTCATTTTGGAGTTAGGCCTGTTGAGAAGGCGGTCCAAGAGGGGGTGCCCGTCGGGCGCGTTGTGAATGCTCTCTATGTGGCGGAGGGAGGTGCGCATGAGAGAGCTCCAAGGGCCATGAAACTGCTTCAGCCAGGGTGGCAGCCACAGGAGAGCAGCGTGGGAGCCCCATGCATAGGCGTTTGGCCGCCCGCAGTTTGCGCTCAATGGCCAAGTGTTGGGCCACAGTGAGCCGGACAAGAGGTAGAGCGTATGTGAACTGCGGGACGGCCATGCCTTGGTAGAGCTGGTGTCCCATCCTGGGGTTGATGCCGTTGTTCTTGGCTAAAAGCAACCGTACGGCCCCTGGACCCTGGAGGACTGGGCCAGGAAGTGGCGCACTGCCGAGCTCCATGTGAGTCGGGCGTCGATGAGGAGACCAAGGTATTTCACCTCACGGCTCCAGGTGAGGTCACGGCCACCAACGTTGGGGAAGGTACGGCCAGGGCGGGCACCAACCCTGGTGTTCAGGAGCATCGCCTGCGTTTTGGTGGGAGAGATGCTAAGGCCAGCACGCTCCAGGAAGGCGTCGACAGCATCGATAGTCCGCTGGACATTTTTGATGGCGTGGACCTTGTATCTGCGGGGCCCACGGCACCAGATGACAATGTCATCCGCGTAGATTGCCACGCGGATGGGTAGCAGAAGGTCCTTAGGCAGGAAGCCGGGCAGGAGGGCCAACACTGCGTTGAAGAGTAGGGGGCTAAGGCGTAGGGGGGGGGGGGGTTGATGCTAATCGGTAACTGCGTACTTATATTTAGCTTCATTCGTGCAGCCCTCGCACTGACTTCTAAAATAACCAGGAAACATTATTGTATCTTCGACGACTTCTGCTTTCATGCATCATTAACGCTTCTGCACGAACTTTCCGCTGAGAGGGAGAACAAAAACGGCCGTAATTTGTTTTATTAGAGCTTTTTAGTCAACCGCCTTCGCTCCATGCACTGCTGGGAAGTACATGGTTTGTATAAATATACGCATGCGACGAAAGAGCTCCAAATATTATAAAACCAGCTGTGCTTTGTGCGCCCCTCTCCAGCAGCAGAGCGCGCTCCGCGAACAACGGACAAAATTTTTGCAGGCTACATTTAAAACTATAAACTCGCTGGAATGCATTCCACGGGAGGGGGGTAGGTAATGATCAATACATTGTATGAGCGATTAGTATAGACGTTGCCTCACTGGGACGACAGGACACCGACGATGACGCGACACCGACGACGGTGAGGAGGAAACGAGCCGTCGGAATACTGTTTTCGTACTGTCTTGTGAAACGCGGACATCAAGATAACACGATCGACAATCTGATGTAATAGGACAGGATTTCAGTGCGGCGAAGCGGAGAAAACCAGTCCGGCTATCGGTTTCAGATTCTTGTTCAGGAGATAGATCACTGAGTTAAAAATACGGCAAACAGGATCCCGATTACAAATTTTTAGACGCAAAATGCATTACAATATTGAATAAACATATGCAACTTATCCACTGCTTTGCGTAATCTGGTAGCTTCAACTCAAAGAAAACTGCAAAAACGTTCTGAGAGTTTCCGAGTTCGTCGCATGCGGGCGAAATATTTGCAGAGTTCTTTCCTACTCAACAGCAGGTGATAGTTAGGCGATACTTCAACACTCCTGTGTTATTACTTGGTTGGCAAGAGGAAAAGGGTCAATAGCGAAATTTCACAGAAGCAGAATTAGAAAACACATGCGAGGAATTGGAAGGCCTAGAATAGAAGCCAACAGAAAGGCCATGTTGCAAAGTTCTAAACAGCAGGCCAAACGAGGCTACTTACAAGTATCTCCTAATGAACGAGAATAAAAAAGAAATAGTTATCAAACGAATTACGAAGAAGCGTGGCAGAATTCTTTAAGCAAATGACGAGAAACGACTGCACCATTGCAGTGTTATCTCAGTTTTCTTTCCAGTGGTGTTCTCAGGTTATGATCAGCCAGCATTTAACATACGAGTTTAAACCTTAAAATATTAGTTTTAAGTGTAAAATGTGAGGTGCTGCTACGATGGGTTGTTACGAAGCTCGTGACAAATAATTCCAAGAATATCTGGTTTGCAAACAAGCGTGTATCAACAATTGCGTGCTCGAATAGAGGAGATCAAAAGCACCCTTGTGGAAGTGTGCGTAGGAACTCTGACGACGAGACAGCACGTCAGAATTTTTAAGGATGAGTGTTATTCTTCCAGGAAGCCTTAAATACAGCAATATGAGCGCCAAGCATCTTGCTATCGTCTCGTATTACACATTGCATGATTGGAAAATACTAGTACAGAATCACAGCCCAAGTTCTTAGGCACAAAAAGAGAGTCGATGCGTTGCCGTAGTGCTGAAGTGGCTGCACAAGGGCTACCAGCTCGGAACGCGGAAGACCATTGATACTTTTTGCTCCTTTTTTCAATCGTTCAGCATAATTTCTCCTAGATTTCTGGCTACGATCTCGCCCTAATCCTTCCATCCCCGCTCTTCTGGCACAGCAGCGTGGAGCCAGTAGTCATCGCACCACCAGTAGCGCCTTACTCGGCCCTCACGTATTACACAGCTGCAGAGTTGGCCGAAATGGTCCCGGGATTTGCAGCACGGCATGGCGTCAGATTGCCGTTTCGAAAAGAAAATTCCCAGGTTGTTTCACTAGTGTGACAAGGCATTTGACAGGCCACCGGCCAACAGGCGTGTCTTCGGTGCCTCTGTGACTACGCTGACACTTCGGCGACTGTTCACGTCAGAATAGTGTGACATTGACGCCGACATCTCGAAGACACAGCGCCACAAAATCGATTCGGCCGACTTTCGCCCTAGTGTGAGAGCTCCTTAAGGATTATGCTGCGCAGTGGAAAAATTGAACTAAACTGAAAAAAAGCCGCCGACCACGTGCTCTCCGACCTTAAAACCATGCTCTAAATGCCCAATAAGGAAACATTTCTGAAGCCGCTGTTCCCAACACTTCAAGCGCAGCGAATTGCCGGCAGCACAATGCCCCGTGATCTAGCATTTGCATACTGGCAGCGAAATAACCACAAAGATGGCAATTCAGGCCTCCTCAGTCGCTATTGCTACGTCGTTTACTCATTCTCTTGCGCTCATTATTCATAAACTTTCTGCGATCGAGACTCTTCTTCGTGCCTTATTCATAAAAAAGGTTCTGCGCATGCCCATTAAAAAAGTTAAGATTTGTGAACATCTTTTTTATGAAAAATCAAAGCGTCAGCCGCAGGCAATCCAAGTCATTTCGCACTCGCCGGCTGGCGTGGAAGCTACTGAGCGTGACTTTTGACATTCTGTGAACCGAAGCTTAAAACCACAGGAAAAATACGTAAAAGTTGTAGCAGACAGTTCTTTTCATAGCAGGTCTCCATATCTTAAAAACATAACGAATGCTCCCCTGCACATCTGCTAGCGTGCTAGCGCGGCTATGCAAAAACTGGGCCAGGCACTTAATCAGTGCCGCTTGCTTCACCTATCTGCCTCCTCGGGGGCAAGGAGCTTGTAAATTTACTCGCTACGTGAAGACTATTTCGTGCGAAGAAAGTACATCATGAATTTGTAAAACAGCGCATTTGCGTGCCAAATGGCAATACACTGCTGTGCGTCCAGAGTGAACTTTCAAGGGCCAAGGTCTTTGATGGCAGAAACTTTCAGAATTCTAACTTTCATGCATAGTTTAGACAGAGGCCGCAATTTGATAAAGACGAGCTAAATTGCATTTCTTGTTTCTTATAGAACCTTTCGCCGCCAGTAGCGCTTTCGTTCGTTTTAATGGTATCCGTTTTTTGCTAGGTTCATATTTTCTAGAGACTAAGGAGCTAATAAAAGTTTTGACCAAACAGTAGTCCTCTTACATAAGAAGTTCTCTAAGCACAATGTGAACGAAAACAAGGCAGGTGGAAAATTGTCGTGCGTGTGATTTATTGTGCCAGCACTGTAAATCCGTCAGAAGCCGGGGTGGTATACAGTGTTGATAGTAAGCAGACGTGCACACAGGAGAAGAAATTCGTTGAGAATATCGCAGTCTGAGAATATCGCAGAATATCAAAGACAATTCATAACTCCTCATAGGCTGTGTTTTTTGCACTAATTGCTCTCCAAGGAAAGAGAAACTTGTTGAAGTTCGGCGTTTAAACAGAGGAATTTCTTCCGTTTGGAGTCCAGGGTGTGAAGGAATCTTGTCTTGTCGGGATGGTGCATGATGAAAGTAGAAGACACCGACAAAAAGAATGGAAATGGAAAGACGTTTCGTCGCCCCCACGGGAGCCTTGTTCACAATGAGGCAAGAGGTAAGAGCGTCACTTTTTAAACGCTGCGCATGAGCGAACCCAGGCATCTTGCGTTGATTGGGGGCAGATCTTCGTCATTCCGATTAAGCGTATGTACTGTCGTCTGAATGATCAATGATTCATTGTAGAGCCGCCACTTCGTCCTTTTTTTGCGATGAAACAATACAGAAAATATGGAAGCCGTTTGCCTAATTTTGTTTAAGCAGAAACAGATGTGCTGCCTGCACAACAGGCGAGACAAGCTGTCACCGTTCTAATAACTATACTTGCTGTCGCCGTTCTTAACAGTCCTCAGCAAACCTGTCAAAGATAAAAAGAGGTTAAAACTGCGACTTGTCTGCTGCAACGTGTGCGCATGATTGGTGAATGCAACCTAGTTTCACACAGTCTTCTCTCAGGTAATTAAATTTGGTTGCAGACTTCTGCTCTAGGATCCTGAGCATCAGAGGGGCCGCCTCGGATCATCGGCTTTGAAGTAATTCGGCGCTCATATTTGTTGAAGCGTCATCGGCTCTAACCTGACATCATACCATACCACCGCACCATACTATGCCATACCATACCATACTACACCATACCATGCCTTACCATACCATACCCTGCCATGCCGTGTCATGTTATGCATGCCATGCCTTACAATCAGATTGCAACACGTTTGTTAGTGGTAATTTTGCCTTCGTGTGCTTTGGGTCCTCATTTTTATAAGAGATCGTTCCAAGGGAGTACACCACGCAAGTGACAAGAAAAAATAATTCTGGCTATCAAGATTGTTACCTAATGTATTATGCTGATACGTTTCCTGACTGACTCCAAAGATAACAATTATATCCTCCTTCTTTGCAGATTTTGTAACCTTGCAGTAGCAAGTTACAAGCTTAAACGAATTCTCAATTATCTCATAACTAAACTCCCACATTTCGTCCATTTTTGGCTAAGGGACTGCGGGAGTCGTACTCTCGTTCCTCATGGCAGAAAAGTAATAGCGACAGCTGCATCACAGCAACCCCTCCCCCTTTTTCTGAAACACCGAAAGCGGCTACTGCACATGTTATCATTGAACACATATACAGTATGTCCTCACCGATCCTGTCGTGGACACAGGCGGTAAAAACTCAGTTTTTTATGCGTCAGCTTGTGCGCATGATTGGTGAATGCGACCTATAGTTTCACAGTCTTCTCGACGATAATTAAATTTGCTTACAGCGCCTGCTCTATGATCGTGAGCGTCTGAGGTGCCGTGTCCAAGCATCGCCTTTGAATTGATTTGGCACCCTTATATGGTCAAGCGTCTTCGGCTCAAACACGATATCAACAAGCTCATGCCGCAAAATCGATCAGTTTCCTTGCAGTACTTTGTACCGACATCATGTGGCAAAACAGTAACTAAGTACCTAAGCCATAACAAATGCACAGGAAGGCGGATTCTCAAGTGGCATCATGCCTCCCAACATGAAGACCAGCTTCGATTTCACGATTTCGATACATTTATCAGTACTTGAAGGATAAAAACAGGGAATGCAGTCGCATTTTCTGCTTTGAGAAGTTGGATGAAGTTCGGCGAGTGATATGATGCGACGCAGCATGCGCTTCTCAGCAAAATGATAGTATGAAGGAATAATTAAGTGTTCATATTCGAAATAAATTGACTAGTGCTGTAGAAAGTAACGTTCCCTAGTAATGATATATATATATATATATATATATATATATATATATATATATATATATATACCAGGTGTTTGATGTAACAAGGTTTTTGATGTAACCAGAAGCGATTTGCGGCATAGTAACATGAGTCTTGGCGGGCGACAAAAAAACAGGCGAAACATCTTAACTATCTAAGTGATTAAGTAAATTCTAATAGTTAACTTTTAAACTATGTTTAATAGGCACCTGATTGCAATTAGAAATTTGTAGCCGGCCGTTAGTAATAGCTAAATACATTTTTAAAAATTCAAAAACGTGATTACCTTCGGCGCTGTGCCTCAACAAATTTTGGCTATTTCGAGTAGTTATGACCACTGGTGAATTTTTTTGCATGCATACTTTTCAAAAGTGCATGTATTTTAGCACTATGTAGCAAAATTTTGACGGGCAACAGCGGCAAGACTGATGGCGTTTTCGAAGTTCTAAAAACTCATATAGTTATTATTAACTGCCCGCTACTAATGTCTAATTAGTCAGCTGCCTATTCGTAATAGTTTAAAAGTTAACCAATAGGATTTATTTATTCTCTTTCTTGCTAACAACATAATTCACCTCTTTTCTGACGACCGCGAACTCTGGCATTACTATGCTGGAAAAAGCTTCTGTTTACTTCAAAAACCCTATTTTTAAAAATTAGTGATCACCTTCCGTGAAACACCTGGCATATATATATATATATATATATATATATATATATATATATATATATATATATATATATATATATATATATATATATATATATATATATATATATATATATATATATATATATATATATATATAAATTAGGAGGTCGTGGGTACGGATCCCACCGGCGGCATGGTTGTTTTTCTGTTGCTTAATAAGTCATTTTCTTTAAGCGACAGATTAATCAAAGTATTGTTCTTCACTAATCAGCGTTACGAATTAAAAAATAGAAACATTCCCCTATGCACCTTGGTTTCGGTGGCTGTTGGCTTTCTTCAAATGTTTGTCTAACGAGCCCCTCATTCCCTTTACCTTGTCTGCTAATAGCTTAACGAGGGCCTCGGTTCTGGCAGTCTTGATGCCATAGGTAGCATAAGAGGGCTCTCGTGCAGTTGCCGTCCTCACCGTTAGATGACGTTCCACGTCACACTCGCGGTAGTACAGGACATGGTCGTGAATTAAATCCTGTTATGTTTCTTCAATTTTTGGTGATTTATATATATATATATATATATATATATATATATATATATATATATATATATATATATATATATATATATATATATATATATATATATATAAACTCTGCGTAAGTGTAGCTAGAAGCTTGGCTTGCAATAAATGATTGACATTCAGTGAGAAGAAATGACACGCAAGTGCACACCAATATTGCTTCATTTCTGCGCCTGTAAAAATGAGTGCGTGTATTTCCTGGTGCTTGCTCCTAATACCGACTATTGAATATTCATAAAAATCTGAAATGGACTGAGAACTTCACTGCGAGTGGCATGCCCGGAAATCTTTGCCATGCCTGCTCAGAATCTCACTGAACGACTACTGATTTCAGCATGGATTCCAGGGCAGTATGACATTGTCGTGAATTTGGCTGCAGAGACTTAGCAACTTAGCAATGAACAAACAAACAAACAAACAGGAAGTTGTCAGAGTTGCAATTAGAGGGCTATTATTTTAATTTCACTAAAAAGAATATGTAGCGGCCGTATCATCAGCAAGTTTCCGCGCAACAAGCTCGGCGCGCCAGTAGTAAAAATTAGTGCAATTTTCAACCAATGTTGGTTCCGAATTCAAGGGCGCGGGCAGCGGCAGGTAAATATGGTTCGTGCAGAAATCCCATTCTGAATTATTTTTAATTTTAAAAGCTTAATGTTTGGCTCTTTCTTTTTGCGCGTTTATATTTATCGCTTGTATAGTATTTTGTTTGCAATTGCAGTCAACGCATCTCTTACCAGGTATTTCGATGTAACCCGGACGGGGACGCGTTTGTAGGGAGGACTGTAATCCCGTCAGGCGGAGAAAAAAGCAGGCAAATGCATTGTCGACGCATCAGCCGCTTAACTGCACATGCAGAACAAAACACGCAGAAGAGATTCACCCCTTTCATTATTTTTTCATCAGCGAAAACCACTCATTGCCTTGCTGTAAAAAAAAGCCCCAGACTGAACAAGCTTTGAATAACGTTTTTCTTATTAAGAAGCGCTTTTTCGATACTGTGTCCTGTAGGCAACTATTGCCTTTACTTTCTATCTATGACCCTGGTTTCGTGCTTCTGAGAGCAGGTTGAGGCCATTTCGAACAAAAAGCAAATAAGGATAACGAAGTATGCAACAACTTTTCTACTCATTCTTCTAACGTGCCACCAACCTAAGTGGCTTCCTTTACTTTATTTCTTTTTTGTATTCACCTTTTTCTATCGCAATTCAGTTTCTTCGTAATCAAGTAAGGCTGAGAGGAGAAGAGTTCAAGCCCAAACTAAGTTAAGTTCATTCAACAAAGTTCCCCGAGAATAGCGTTAAAATTAGATTTTCACCTCCAAAGGGAATTCAGAGCTTTTGTTTTTCTCTTGCGGAAAAGGTGGCGCATCCTGTCTTCTAAGCATCAGTCGCGCGACTCCCTTAGTTTTCTGTTTGCCTTGCATCTGAAAGGCGGTTGATAAGGCCCGTGGTGCTCGAGATTTCTCACACAATTTAACTGTACTCTTGAAGTAGTGGTTTTGAATGAAATTTTCTTCCGACTTCTACCTTTTGGGTGTTTCAAGAATTTTATTTCTGCCACTGGGGATTTCTTAAGGCAGACAGCGTATGTTGACTGCGTGGAAAGATGTGTGTCATGAGGAATGTATTGGTGCTGTAAAAACTAGAAAATAATGTTTTGGGCCAAAGTAATGCGTATTCTGAGGAGGAATAGCTTAAAATATTTTGGTGAGTAAAGTTTAGCTGAAAGTCAATGACAGGCATATTTGCTTTGTTGTCAGCTCAGGAATCCATCACTGCAGAGATTGTACCGGCAGTTCTGCTTAAAAAGAACGTAGATCAGCTTCCTGTCTTTGAGTAGAAAACAAGGAGGAGTGCTGTAGACAACTTTGTGTTTAATTCTCGGCCACCATCATTCTTCACAACTACAGTCGAAAACGAAATATTTAGATTATTCAATGAAACGGAAGAAAAGACGTAGTATGCGCGTTCCGGAAAAAAAAGGCTCTCCCCTCTCAGGCTCCCAGTTTGTGCCATATGCCATTGCCATACCGACATAAGCTAAATGTCCGTGTTGGCGCACGCTGCATATAGTATGAAGGTTAAGAATAAAAGAGGCTGCGAAAAACAGCCAGTATTCAACCTAGCAGAGCAAATTGGGCTACTTTGTATTGGCTCATGACTGAATAAACCATTGCTCTATTCCAAAAAGGACAAGGGTTTAGTCCTTGTCTTTGTTGTAGCGCAGCAGCGGTTTCTTCTCTCATGAGGTAGTCTGAAACGCAGAACCAATCAACAAGAGAGTAGCTCTCTGAAAGAACTGCAATAAAAGGAAGGCAGGAATGTAAAGCCACTGCGTTCAAGCACATATGAAGAACTTGTTTAAATTATCTTTGAAATTTTGCGTGGGAGCTTGTTAAACGCGCTAAAGTTAAAGAATACTTGTAAACATTAAACCTTCTTAAAGGAAGTAATTACCGATTGGCATCCTAACCAAGCGCAACAATACGGCTACAAAGGAAAGCTATGCAGCTCCCACAGAAAATTCGTATTTGAAAAAATATTTTTCCTGGTCCGGGATTCGATCTCGGGACCACTGCTCCACCTGAGCAGTCGCTCGACCAACTGAGCTAACCGGGACGATTAGGATATGGTACGACGAGAGGGAATTGGCTAATAACTCGAAGTGGGAACAGTGTTGGTTGAATGTTTAGAGAAGTATCGCAAAGTTGAGTAGATTTGTAATATTGGAGTAATTACTCACTGGTATCCATCCAAGCGCAGCAATACGGCAAGAAAAGAAAGCTATAGAGCTTCGACAGAAACTTCCTAGTTAAATAAAAATTGCTCCTCCCCCGGGGTTCAAATCCGGGAGCACCGCTGCAACGGAGCAGTTGGTCTACCAATTGAGCTAACCGGGACGGCTAGCACAATTGGTAAAGCGAATGGAGCAAATAAAGGTGTCAGGATGAATTGCAGACCCATGCTATACAAGGCAGAAAATTTGCAGATTTCTATTTGCAAATTCGGTCTTCTTGATGAACCTGGCTTTTAAGGACAGCGTTGCACACTCCGCAGCCACGGTGAGGCTATCCTAGTACAGGAAGAAAACAAGGTGCACGTCGCTGCCAGAGTCGTTGGCTTCAGAAGAAATTTGCCCTCGTTACCTTGATGAGTGCCGTTCCTTACAGAGTGGAAGGGGTAACTGGATTTCACTTGGTAGTTCTACATTACCAAATGTTTCAACCGCAAAGAGAGCTTGGTATGCAACGAGAGTGGGTCAGCATGCAAATAATTTATTTTGGTTGCATGTCACTGTACTTTGGTTTTATGTCAGTCGGTGCTTCAAAAGGCCAGAAGCTGGCCCTCAAAGTGTTTCAAAGAAAAATCTGCCGCTGGCTGAGAAATGCTAGTTCATTGATAGTAGAATAATCAGGACACAAAATGCGAATACAAATTTGAAGCCAAGAAAGTGTTTATAACCATGAAGGCTAAAAGTTGCTCCTTAGAATGGTTTATTTAGTTTTTACGTCTAGACGTGTAGCCAGCCTAATGCCAGGCTCCTATGGAAATGATCGTTGTTTTATATACTGCATGTGCGCGCATTTCTGGCGAACTTCTTTTACTCCAGCAGAGGCTTTTTGCCCAATTATGTAGTGGGACTGAGGCAAATTCAGTTTTGCAGTGGCTTTAAACATGTCGGATAATCTGTGGCATCAGTTAAAGTTTAGTGGCATCTGGTGGGCAGCCACCACCTATTGAAACACCTAACATCTTGCCGAAACCCACTGTTCTTGCAAATAAGAATTAAATTGAATCTGAAGCTAAGAAAATATTCTGCGACGAGTCTGCAAAGCTCAAAATATGCAATGAAGATGTATGTGCTTCTGAACAGGAAAGAAAAGAGACAGTTAAGTGAATAGCCTGCGCGTTTTAAGAGCATACTGACTGCTGAAAGGACCGCAAAACATTGCGAAAATTGGTTCTCTCATGAACATTCCCTGAGGACTCTGCCTTAAAACGAGCGAGACAGAGCAGAATAATAAAAATACGTTTCGCGGTAATAGCGTGTTTTCTCGTTCGCATCGAGTCCATGTGCTACCCAGCCATTTTTGAAAAGTATACGACACGAAGTATCAGAGTTACCGCTTAGATAAAATGGTTTTCTTAGACCGGAAACAAGAATTGTTTTTAAAGTTTTATAGCGTGTAAAAAATACCGTCTTAGCAACGGTGCTCATCATTAACAATTTAGTCACGCATTTGTCGCCACCCAGCGATTACCGGGAGTTACTTTTAGGCGCTGGAAACAGCATCGCTTGGACAGCGTAGCTTGCGTGTAGAAGATGCTTGTGCGAAAGTGACTAGACCCAATCATTAGGGCTTGATCAACATGCAGATAACGTTACCTGAGAGCGGTAACAAAATGACGGAATGATAAAATATGATGGTCGAATTTGTTGAGTCAACACAAAAATGTAAGCTTTCTTTGCAATCATAAGCTGGTGGTTACGTTAAGGTTTCCTTGGGAATAAACAGGACAGAATGGCTCTGAACCAGCTACAGTGTGCCAATCTAGGATTACGGGTATGGCTATGAAATTAAAACAGCGTATTCAAACTTAGTGTGAAGAAGAGATGAAAATGCAACACTTGGGTGTAACAAGGCTGACGATGATGATGATGATGATGAAAGCGACTCAAGGTGAAGGACTCTAATTGAATAAGCAGAGCAACTAACATTGAGCCATGAAATATTCCTTAGTTTTCATTTGTTAGGACAAAGTTGCTTCTTTCAGTGTGGCCCCGGTGAGCTAGCATCGTTTTGTTTGTTTAGTGTATACTCCAGACCACAAAAGCAACACAGGCACATTTGAATAAAACTAGACAACAAAAGTACAGCGCACAGCAGCAAAAGCGGTGCGGATTTCTTCATGTCATGCTACCAAAACTATAACAAGTCTGTAAGGCGTTTCCTACAAGGTATCGCACGCGGAAGGAACGAATATTTATAGCTATCGCTCTTCTTAACATATGGTGCCAGCATGCACAATAATTGATGTCTTGTAACAGGGTAGATAGACGCTATAAGTGTACGTGACGGTATAATGCCAATTCATGATTATGCAGTGAATAAAAGAAGTCGGGGCAGCATTTTCTTCTTTGCACTTGAAGTTATTAATACTGCTAGTCGGAATGAGCGCAATAAGAGAATCGCGGTTTTGTAAATTTCGAATAAATAATCCTAATATCCTTTCTATGAACTGTTTCAAGTTTACGAATTCTTTGTTTAGTAATAGAGTTCTTTGCCACAAAGGAATATTCAAAATTCCTTCTGGTGCACTCGGAATATGTTGTATGGTTTATTTTGAGTAGTATTTTCTAAGCTTATGTATTATTAACGAGCTGGTGGAATGGAGGCGCATTTATGATAACAATATGTCGATTGCAATAAATAATATTAGTGATTGCTATTCAAAAATGCTTATACCGACTAACCTGCTGACCACTCATCATCCAGACATACGAACCTGGTTTCAGGATTCTTCTAATGCGCTATCTGGAGGGAAACAATTTTTTCAGTGCGAAGAGCCATAAAATACTAATTCGACCAATTACTCAAATTATATGTGCTAAAATTGAGCCTATTCTGATCGTCGATCAGGTGCATCCAAGAACTTTAGAAGAAATAAGAAACAAAAGACCTCGCTGATTGTTCTGGGGCGCTCAAAGAGTACTCTCTTTTCGTGTTTCTTGATTAGCGTGCCGTGTGCGCGGATCAGTTCGTTACAGGAACAAAATAAACATTGATATTTCTCAAGATCAGATTTCAATAAGGGCCTTCTTCCTCGTTAGTTCAGGGCGCCATGACATAAATTTGTTAGCCATGAGCCTAGAAACGAAGCTCCATAGGACCTCCGTACTCTGTCTGTTCGTAAGGTTCGGTTCTCTTCTGGCTGCTGCACTCAATGTCTTACATTTTTTTTCAGTATGATTATTGATTAGAAACAAAATGACCGTTAATCTATTAAAAAGGTTGCAAAGCTGGACCACACCGGCACCCCTCTTTTTCAGTGCACGTATGCTTAAATATCACTCGTTTATTTTATAATTGCTTCTGATTCTCAAAAAATAGTGCGAATTATTCCGTTTAACCATCAGCCACCATGTAGCATTATTTTATTCATTCAGTACTCCAAATATCCTTTCTTTTCGAAAGAATGTGTTTTCCAGTCAGTACTGCAAGGAGCCACAGCATGGGGTAGAGGTGGCGTATCGAGATGCTACCATGCTTCGATGAAGCCACCCAACCGACACGCGCTGAGTGGACAAGTACGCCTTGCCCTTACGAAAATGCCACTCGCTGAATCGCCACAGATTCAGCCGCTCGGAAAATTACTGTCGCATTGCTCTATTCTTAAACTGTTACGGCGAACCTATTTTTTCTCACGATTTAAGGCACTTATCTATCAAAAATTTTAACTTTTTGTTTAAAAGATACCCTGCACATGCTGTTAGCAATAATATTTCTTTTCCCAGCTTCTCGACGCAGGTGCAGTGGTCCTACTACTGAAAGAACTTTTTTTTTATCGTTGTGACCACCGGGTAAAGAAATGTGGATCGTTATTAGCAGCATCATACTCGTCGTAAACAGTTTTTTCTCGAAATTTTCAGTGCTTCTACAACAAAGGCTTAGAAAGAAATATTAAATATTGAGCATCGCAAGGCACATTTTTGAAGAGTCACTTCAATTAGTCATTTCTTTAAAAGATTTCAAATTATTTCTGTGTCAGTTTTTTGCTCCAAAATCATTTAGAAAATTTGCCCATCGGCTTTTCAAAAATGTGAGGCTAAATCTTCAATCCAGAACTCTGATAAAATGAAAGTGCTCTCCTCCAAGTGCTCCGTCATTCTTAGTGCGACGGACTGCGCTGCGCACTTCATTCGGTAGAGTTTTATTGCTTATCAGGAAAAAGTTAAGGGTTATCAGATATTTTGAATGAGAAGGAAGTCCTTTCTAACAAACGGCTATATCGAACACGGACCATTCCAGATATCTAAAAGGGTTTATACTAGGCAGAAAATTTTTTAGTCATGTCTAATAGGTCCGAGCTGATTTTGCTGTAACTGCCGCTGACTACCTCGCCCGCCCAAGACGGCAGTTTTGTTAACAGAGCTTAATTTTTCGCAATCACTTAGCAAAAAATAATAGTGTTAGCTGTTCTTAGCAGGTTCATCAGTATTAGGCCTTCATCATCCTTTTCTGCCGCCTGTATGCCGTGCAGGTTGCAAGGAAGGCAGTGAATAAGTGTCAGCCACACTTCTCACCGTTGATGCCCTCGCCCTCGCATGTGTCTCCTGCTTGAGCCGTCTGCAAACATTGGTGGTTACTGCTTAGCGTGCCTTATCTGTCCAGTGTTCTCGTGGTCTCATGATAATCAGTAAATAGACATTTCAAACGCAGCAATGTTTTCTGGGTCTTTGCGTCGCAAAGGCGCCATCAGCAGCATTGGCCATATCATCTCGCCAAGATGCTGCGGCCCAGAAACCGTACGGCGTGTTTATGCATTGTCGGGAGCTCCGGTTGTTTTGGCTCGCTCAGAGAAGTTGGTTGTACTCCAGGACGCTGCTGCGGCGTCCTTCATTGTATGCATGGTAAGAAAGCCGGCGAGTCTTTGCGGCATTAAGCCATACGTGTTCCTGTACATGCATTCAAGCTCCAGAGGGAAATCCATTTGATAATGCCAGAATTGAATAAAGCTTCTTTGCCCATAAACGGCAGGTAACGCCAAAACATTCACGTTATACATTGGTAACCCATCTGCGAGTTTGTGTTTTCTCTCGGAGCGCAGTCCGTCAACCTCATAGAGCTTGGCTCTTGTCTTCTCGGCATAAAATTTTCTATCCAATGTCCATGTTTACTTTTTTCTTTGATTTCGAGTAGCATATCAACTCGAAATTGTTCAGTTTTTTCTACACTGCGCTCACTTTGTCCCTCGTTGTTACCCGTTACGTTGTTACCCGTTTTTTATCGCCTAGCTCACTACAACACTCTATTCCGTTTAATTTATTGCCATTTTGTAGATGTGCATTTTCAAATCATTTGCTTCCTAACACGCTAGATAAACAACGTGTAATTAGAACTACCGGCGCTCTTAAGCAAATATAAATGTGTACGAATTATTCGACAACGCAGAAGAAACGCTATGCAAGCACCGGCATTCTAATCAAAAGCATAACAGCACTTGCGCTGAGCAAATATTCAGTTCTTTTGTTTTGTAGTGGATACGCTCTGTCAGATCTCTTTGAACGCCTCCTTTCATTTATGGCGTTTTTTTTTCCTTCTAGAGAGGCACCGGTCTGCGCTGAGAAAGAAGTAAAGCTAAAGATAACGTATGATCAGATACAAAGTTCTTGGCAAGCCAAGTCATCTGTGTGGTTTAATTAGGCCAGCAGCAGCTTACCTCACAAGAGAGGGAGAACTCGGCGAAGGTGGAAGAAGGCTGCAATACGGCCAATGCAAACTTTATCGTAGACGGCAGAAGCACTCAACACCGGGCAAAACAAGCGAGTGCTCTATTGGATAGTGTATATGGTTTCTCCTTAGTTCTCAAAGTATCTAAGCGTGTATGTCTTGCGGCTGCTTTCCTTGCGTCGTGCACTCTCGGGTGCCGACCTAAATTGCCCGCCTTGCCGTCTATGTTTGCATAACCTTCCAGGAGGTTTTAATTAGCGCTGTTTACTTTCGCTACATCTTCTGCTTCATGGCTGCGGTCCCTAGATGAGTGGGAGCGAATATGCTCCAAGAAATAGAAACTAAAAAAAAACAGGCGAAATAAAGCCTACGAGGTGACATTGCTTTATATATGGGAGTAGATTCTCCTGGCCCCCTTAAGGGCTTTCGCTCTTTTTTTTTCGATGTTGCCGGTGTTTCAAGTTACCTATGAAAAATTAAGTATATTTTAGATAGTCGCAAGTAACAAGCATAAAGTGAATGCACCGAAGCTGAAGAAGCGCTTTATAACCTCATCAGAACCTAGCAAAAGTTCTGTTTCTCATCGGGAATGCAAACGCAATTCTCCTTTGTGGGTGTCCCCATGAATGCGTACATAAGAATTTTGCAGCTGTTGGTTCAGTTGGTCTTCCTGTTAGAGTTATCTACACTGTGGCTCGTACGGATATTAGCACGTGCAGAAATGGGGAACAACTCCTTATGGCTTGTCTTTAGCTATATACATGCGCGAAAAAAAATGTGTATTTGAATGAAAGTGACAAATAATTTGATGGCGAAGAACTAGAAACTTTTCAGCTTTTAAGCCGTTGGGACCAGAAAGCGTAATTAGGAAAGGCAACGAACTTGGTTGGCTGCACAGAGCACCGCGATTCTTAAGCACTTCTTGATAAGCTCACTACGTGTGAGCACATTTCATATATCTCACTGAAGTTGCGGAATCTAGCCCTTCTTTAGACGTTACGTCAAAGACAAATCTAGATTGTATAGTACCCGGCGTCTAACGATAATAAGCCAGCACGCCTAATCACAATAAAAAGTCAATGCGCGGCTCAAGCCACAACAGGCATAAAACTTCGTATACATCGAGAAGGAAGGAAGGAAGGCCTCAGACGTTGCTGGCACATACCCACTACATGGGAGTGGCCAAGACACAGGCGGTTAATTACTGGATACAGAAAATTTTTGACGGGAAAAGCAGTGGAAATAGTATGTAGTCTGATAGATTGGAAGAGGGAAGAAAGGGGTCCAGTTAACTTGGAGATCGAAGACGGGACAATTGCTTAATGTGCATAATAGTACACAATGCCTGTAATGTTGCAATGTCTTACTGACAGAGATCAGGAAAAAGAAATTAGAATGGGAGTCGCTGCGTTTCTTGAAGAAAATTTTGCACAGCAGAGCGCACACTCCTGTCGCTTCGTCCAAGCAAAGAAGCGCCAATGGAAAGAACAACCGCGGAAGACACAGGCAAGCCCAGTTGATGAAATGGAGTTTGCAAAAGACGCTTCCTCAAATGAGAAAAGCGGCGGCAGAACAGCAGGAAGTGATCTATTGTCTCAGGTTCGGCACAAAAAGGGCACAGTGGGGAAGCTGCCAGGCCAGATCTGTGAAGGTAGAAATTTAGAAGGGGAACCCGGCAACGCAAGCGCGTGAAAGAGACCTCTAGTCTGCGTGAGCGCCAGTCTTTGCTACTCCAAGGATGCAGAAGATGCTGATATTCGGGAGATGATGTAAGAGCCGAGGCAGCAAATTCCTGAAATATTGTGTAGCTGCGAAACCTCACCGCAGCTGTATATGCACACGATGGTAGGACAGCAACAATTGGGCCGCTGAGAGAGGCTCTTGCTAAGGAATCTGCAACCTCATTTAAGTGAAAGCCCATGTGACCTGGTTACCCAAAGCAAACTTACCGAATTTAGATGCAGAGGAATCAGGAACTTAAAGAGGCGTAATGGCCGAGAGTCAGTGGGCGAGGATAAGGAAGAGCAAATGGACAGAGAGTCTGTCATAACCACGACCTGGGAAACGGTAGATTCTAATTTTCGTAAGGCTAAGATTACTGTTAATAATTCAGCCAGAAAAATTGGAGTGAAGGCAGGAAGACGGAGAGAAAAAGACCAATCCAGTGAAGGTGAAAAAAATTCCCACACCTGCCTTTTCGCGATCCTGCGAGGCATCGGTA